>JAGFNQ010004673.1:0-27756 GCA_024364735.1 Boesenbergia rotunda
ACCGATATGAAACCTTCAGGTTGTATCATGTATACATCCTCAAGCAGGTTTCCATTAAGGAAAGCTATTTTCACATCCATTTGTCATATCTCATAATCATAATGAGCTGCTATGGCCAGGAGCATCCGAATTGATTTAAGCATAGCTACTGGCGAATAGGTTTCGTCATAATCAATTCCTTGTTTCTGACTATATCCTTTTGCCACTAATCTAGCCTTAAAGGTAATAACTTTACCTTCCATGTCGGTTTTCTTCTTGAAAACCCACTTGCACCCTATGGGCTTAATCCCTTCCGGTGGGTTAACCAAGTCCCATACTTGATTTTTTTTACATGGAATCCATTTCCGACTTCATGGCTTCAAGCCATTTATCCCTTTCTGAATTTTTCAGAACATCCTTATAACTGATAAGTTCGTCATCGTTAATGAGTAACACGTCGTTCGATTCACTTATGAGAAATCCGTATCTCTCTGGAATATTGCGTGTCCTATCAGGCCTACGAAGAAGTGGTGTTGTTTTAGGTTCAACTGATAGCTTATAATTATGAGTTATTGGCTGTGGGTCTAGACTAGGTGTCTCTGTAATGTCTATTGGAGTTTCTTGAACTTCTTCAAGTTCAATGCTACTCCCACTGTTTTCTTGTAAAAGAAATTCTTTTTCTAGAAATACAGCATGCCTTGAAACAAACACCTTTTGTTCCAAGGGATGATAGAATTGGTAACCTTTCGTTTCCTTAGGGTATCCAATAAATAGACATTTATCAGACTTAGCATCCAATTTGTCTGATATAGTCCGCTTTACATAAGCAGGACAATCCCATATGCTTAGGTGAGATAAATGAGGTTTCTTACTATTCCACGTCTCATATGGAGTAGTAGAGACTACCTTGGTCGGGACTCTGTTTAGTAAGTAAACAGCTGTCTTAAGCGCATAGCCCCAAAAGGATTTTGGAAGAGTTGCATGATTTATCATAGATCTAACCATGTCCATCAAGGTTCGGTTACGCCTCTCAGATACACCATTATGTTGTGGTGTATATGGCGTAGTCCATTGAGACAATATCCCATTGTCCCTAAGATAATCTTGAAACTCTTGACTTAAGTATTCACCACCCCGATCAGATCAAAGTATCTTAATACTTTTGCCAAGCTATTTCTCTACTTCACTTCTAAACCTTTTGAATTTCTCAAAAGCTTCAGATTTGTGTTTCATTAAAAACACATACCCAAATCGTGAGTGATCATCGATAAAGGTAATGAAGTAGCTATAACCTCGTGCAAGAGTTGACATTGGTTCACATACATCAATATGTATTATTGACCAAGCAATTCTCCCACTGGTTTACCTTTTCCGAAAAAGGGTAATTTGGTCATCTTGCCTTTTAAGCATGATTTGCATGTATCAAATGAACCGGATTCAAATGATTCCAAAATTCCACATCGGTGTAATTTGTGTTGAGGCAATCGGCCCTAAAATGATTGGAAGATCATGGTTTTGATGTGTGTGGTTGAATATGTTTAAAGTTAGAGTGTTATGTTGTATTTGATGTGTGTGATTGAGTTTGCAGGACTTGGTGAATCACACTTGGTGGACATATCCGAGGGACAAGAGCCGAGGGAGGAGAGCTTCAAGGGCAAGCCGGGAAGTGGACTTCAAGGGCACACGTGAAGGGTGGTATGGAGGCATGCCAAGGGAAGGCTTGCATGCGCATCCGAGGGACGATAGCCAGAGGAAGAGGACTTCAAGGGGCGAGCCAAGGGAGCAGACCTGAAGGCACACGCGAAGGAGAAGGTCTGGAGTGGCTGGAGCTGAGCTATGAGGTAGGGCAGTCAACTGCCAAAACCCACAGAAAGTTTGCAGCATCGGACCAATCGACTACCCTTGGGGTAGTCGACTGGTATACCCCGAAACTAGCAGTTGGCTTGCTGTTGGTTAGCCGTTAGCTAACCGTTGACCAGCAATTAATGCTGGGCCAGGGCAGTCAGGCAGTCGACTGGTACGGGGCTGGACAGACTGCGAGTCTGTCCTTTTCACCTATAAAAGGAGCACCTTTTTTGTACGTGTATGGTACGGTTCCGTATAGTAACGAGGTGCTGCCCAACTGAAAAGTGTTCTTGCTTCCTCTCACTCATTCTACTTCATTCTGTAAAGAGGAAGATCGTCGTTGTAAAGGTTTCTCCACCTGAAGGAGGTTTTCATAGTGAAATTGGTGCTCACGGCGTGGATCCTTGGATTAGTCACCCATCTGGGTGGATACCAAGTAAAATACCTTTGTTAGCATTGTTTTAAATTTCCTTTGCATATTATTTTCGCTGCGCTAACAATTCTGTAGAGATCGAAATGATCGAAAAAGTGCATTCACCCCCCCCCCTTCTGCACGCCTTAGACGATCCTTCAGTTGGTATCAGAGCCGGTGCATTTCGGAAGATCTAACAGTCAACCGGAACAATTATGATGGCGTTTCAAGAGGGATACTCCACCGCACGACCTCCATTCTTTGATGGGAACGACTTCACCTATTGAAAAGGTAGG
This sequence comes from Boesenbergia rotunda, assembly GCA_024364735.1. Lineage (NCBI taxonomy): Eukaryota > Viridiplantae > Streptophyta > Magnoliopsida > Zingiberales > Zingiberaceae > Boesenbergia > Boesenbergia rotunda. The sequence goes on from JAGFNQ010004673.1 coordinate 2,533, forward strand.
ATGCAATACTACCTCATGAATGATATTGAAAATTGGATAAGTGTTGCAGATGCCTTCTAGGCGCCCATCGATGAAAGAGGAGACCCAACACCAATGAGATCATGGTCGAAGGAGGTAATGAAGAGGGTGCAATCAAATGCCAAGGCCACCACCACATTGCAATGCGGGCTTTCGAAGGAGCAACTGAACAAGGTGGGGCTGTTCAAAAGCACCAAGGAACTATGAGACAAGTTGGTGGAGTTGAACGAGGGGTCAAACGAGTCCAGAAGTGCCAAGAAGGACTTGTTAGTGGCCCAACTACAATCCCTTTCCATGAAGAGCAACGAGACCGTCAGCCAGCTACATGGAAGGGTAAAGGAAGTGATAAATGAGCTCCATGTGATTGGAGAGAAGATCGAGAACCGGGACATCGTCAGGTATGTATTACAAGCCTTCCCGAGAACCACCTTGTGGGCATCCATGGTTGATGCATACAAGGTATCGAGGGATTTGTCAATTGTTAAGTTAGACGATCTTTTCTGTGAATTTGAACTACACGAGCAAGCTAATGTCTCGGCAAAAGAGATGGGTATTGCTTTTGTTGCAGAAAAGAAGAAGAGGAAGGAGAAGAAGAAGGTGGTCTACTCATCTTTATCAGACTCAGAGGAGTCAAGCACCTCTATGGACAGTGACCAAGAGGCCTTCATGGTAAGAAAATTTCGTAGAGCTTTTAAAAGTTTATCTAACAAATCGTATGCTAGGAAAGGGGCCAAAGGTAAGGGTAAGGCCAAGGACATAATTTGCTTCAACTGCCACCAAGAGGGGCATATGAAGAACAAGTGTCCCCAATTGAAGAAAAGAGATGACAAGAAGGAAGAGAAGAAGAAGAGTGACAAGAAAAAATCAAAGGGAAAGAAGAAGAGTGCCACCAACCTCAAGGCAACTTGAGATGATCCCTCATCCTCAGAGGAAGATGAAGAGCAAGTCTCCCACTTTGCTCTTATGGCACAAGATCACTCAGACTCATCAGACGATGAACGAAGCTCAAGTAGTGAAGATGAGAGCTCCTCCACTTCATCATCAGAGTCAGAAGCGTCGGTAAGTGAGGTATACCACTTACCCTCCTCTACTTTAGTGAAAATAATTTCTAGCATAAACATGGACTTAGCTAAGGTTAGAAGTAAAGTTAAGGATCTAAAAGAACAAATTGTCATGCTTAGAGTAGAAGCTACTAAACTTAAAGATTTGCATGCTAGTTCTACCTTCTCACATGTTTCACACCTTGAAAATGAAAATAGGGAATTAAGGAAACAGGTAGATGGCCTCACTAAGGCCCTTAGGAAATTCCAAGTGGGATCTAGTAACCTAGATATGATCATCAACAGTCAAAGGGCTGTGTATAACAAGACCAGGTTGGGTTATAGGCCTAAGATCAAGGAAGTAGCATTTGTTTCACTTACCGGTAGAATTGGTGCATCTAGGAGACTAGGGGCTAGGGGAACCACAAAGAAGGCATGAGTACCTAAGAGCTTTCTAAATGATGCTTATGGATCAAAGATATGGGTACCAAAAGAGTATATTTTCCATGTTGTTTAGGTAAAGGTGAAGGAGGCCCTAACTATGTGGATGGTAGATAGTGGATGGTCAAGACACATGACCGGGGATGTGAGCAAGTTCACCACTATTAGCAACCTAAGAGAAGGGACGGTCTCCTTTGGGAATAGTGGAAAGTTGAGAATTATTGGTAAGGGCACAATTGAGGTATCCCCCACCATTTACATACATAAGGTACTTTTAATCAAAGATATGAAGTTTAATTTATGAAGTGTAAGTCAATTATGTGATGCCGGTTTTAAAGTTGAATTTCATGCTAGGAAATGCATCATTAGACATAATGAGTCAAGTACTGTCATATTAGAAGGGTTTAGAGAGGCGAATTTATATTATCTTGATCTTACCTATGCTACTAACAATGTTGCTAAGTGTCTCATGTCCAAAGAAGAAGAAGGATGGTTGTAGCACCGGAGACTTGGACACGTCAACATGAGGAGCATTGCAAGAGTGGCTAAGGAAGAATTGGTGAAGGGGCTCCCAATGATCAAGTATGAGAAGAACAAGTTGTGTGATACATGCCAAGAGGGTAAGCAATCAAAGTCATCACACAAAGGTAAAACCCTAACCACTACTTCTCTACCTTTAGAACTTTTGCACATAGATTTATTTGATTGCCATAGTACTCCCTCACTTGTAGGGAGTAAATATTGTCTAGTGATAGTAGTTGATTTCTCTAGGTTTACATGGGTCTATTTCTTGAAACATAAGGATGATACCCTAGAGATCTTTATAGGATTTAGTAAAAGGGTAGAAAATGAAAAGAACATCAAAATAAACTGAATTAGGAGTGACCATGGTGGGGAGTTCCAAAACGCTAATTTCACATAATTTTGTGTTGAAAATGGGTACAAGCATGAGTTTTCATGCCCAAGGACTCCTCAACAAAATGGGATAGTTGAGAGGAGAAATCGAGCCCTACAAGAAGCTGCTAGGACTATGTTTAATGTATATTCCCTTCCTAGCTATTTTTGGGCCGAAGCGGTTAACACCGCCTGCTATATCCAAAACCGGGTGTTGGTACATTGGTTTTTAGGAAAAATACCCTTTGAACTATGGAATGGTAGGGTACCACAAGTTCATTATTTTAGAGTCTTTGGATGTAAAGTCTACATCTTAAATACCAAAGACGACCTAAGGAAATTTGAGTCAAAAGCCGATGAAGGGATTTTAGTAGGGTACTCCTTGACCAGTAGAGGCTATAGAGTTTACAACAAGAGGACAAAAGTGATTGAGGAGTCATCAAATGTTAAGTTTGATGAAACAACTAGTACCTACCCTAGAAAGGCTTCAATTGATAAGGATATAGAGGAAGTCCAACCCCTTGCCCAAAGAATCTAAGACCTACAATGATCAAGGGGGAGTAAGAAATACCCTAGAGGATGAGGAAGAAGGGGTAAATGAATCCACAACCTCTAGACCCTTGAGACATCATCATGATCACCCTATTGACCAAATTATGGGTGATGTCACTCAAGGAGTAAGGACTAGGTCCTACTTTAGGGATCAAACCAGTCAAATAGCTCTAATCTCCCAATTGGAACCCAAGTCCATTGATGAAGCATTGGGAGATGTTGATTGGGTCTTAGCCATGCAAGAAGAACTAAACCAATTTGAGAGGAGTGAAGTTTTGGAGTTAGTTCCTAGGCCCAATGATTGCACTATTGTAACCACTAGATGGGTCTTTAGGAACAAACTAGATGACCAAGGAAAAACACTAGGAACAAGGCTAGATTGGTAGCTAGGGGTTTTAACCAAGTTGAGGGACTAGATTATGATGAAACTTATGCCCCCGTAGCTAGGTTAGAATCAATTAGAATTCTACTAGCCTATGCCGCTCACATGGGTTTCACACTCCGCCAAATGGATGTGAAGTCGGCATTCCTCAATGGGATCATTAAGGAAGAGGACTATGTAGAACAACCCCCCGGGTTTGAAGATCCTAACTATCCAAGACACGTGTTCAAATTAAGAATAGCCTTATATGGATTGAAACAAGCTCTCCGGACTTGGTATGAAAGGCTTTCTTCATTTCTAGTGTCTAAGGGGTTTAGGAGAGGAACATTTGACCCTACACTATTCCTCAAATCTAAGGATAAGGACATATTTGTTACCCAAGTCTATGTAGATGATATCATTTTTGGGTCAACTAATAAAGACTTCCTACAAGAATTCATCAAGTGTATGGAAGATGAATTTGAGATGAGTCTTGTAGGAGAGTTAACCTTTTTCTTAGGACTTCAAGTTAAGCAAACGAATGAAGGGACACATGTTTTTCAAACAAAATATGCTAAGGAGATGTTGAAGAAATTTGGTTTAGAAAATGCCAAGGTAGCATCTACACCCATAGGAGCCAATGTGAAAATGGATAGTGACCTAGAAGGGAAAATGGTAGACTGTAAACAATATAGGAGCATGATAGGTAGCCTCCTATACCTAACCGCTAGTAGACCCGACATACTATTTGCGGTAGGTATGTGTGCAAGGTACCAATCTTGTGCCAAAGAGTCCCATTTGGTTGTAGTTAAAAGGATCTTAAGGTATGTGAAAGGTACCCTCAATGTCGGCCTTTGGTATCCTAGAACCCCTAGTGTTAATCTAATTGGATACACACACTCGGACTATGCGGGATGTAAGCTAGATAGGAAGAGTACAAGTGGATGGTGTCAATTTCTTGGGTCTTCCTTAGTTAGTTGGAGTAGTAGGAAACAACCATGCGTTGCCCTATCAACAACGGAAGTGGAATATGTGGCAATGTGTAACGCCCACTTTTTTTTTTTTAAAGCGACGTTACGTTAACATACCTAGGGCATGTAGACATCATAATGCAGCGGAAACCTTTAACTTACTCCTGCATGCACTTAATACCATTTCTAGCATCATAACATAGGAACTTAGCATAGTAACTTTATACTTAGCATCATATCTTACTTAGCATCATGTCATTCGTAGCATCATGTCATACTTAGCATTATGTCATAGAGTCATACTCAAGAACATACTAATAAAGGTAAAGTTCTATCATAAAACGAGCAACCATATGGCTCCTTGGCCAAGTCACTATCACACACATTCTTTGATGCCCTCCTGCTGCTTCCTTACTGTCCCTTTGCATGATCTACGGTATAAGAAAACAAGACTATAAGCATACAGACTTAGTAAGACTCTTTCCTACTCACTAAAACCATTCATCATTCAATCATGAGCATATAAGACATTACCATACTTAGTGCTTTACTTAGAACATAAGCCTTTTCATCACCTAGCACACCTTCGTCATGACATAAGCATAACTTCATCACATTCATAGCATGGCATAAACATTTCCATAAGAACATTCATGGCATGACACGATACTTGGCATAGACATAACCATCGTAAACATTCATAGCATGGCATAGTGCTTGGCGTAAGCATAGACATAATACACATAATCTCATAAACATTCTTAGCATGGCATGAACCTAAATAAAATCATGGCGTCCTAACTCAGCTTAACATAATTAAATCATGGCATCATGAATTATTATGGACATAATTAAAATCATGGCATTCTAACTTAGCATAAATATAATTAAATCATGGCATCCTAAACTAGCATGAACATAAATAAATCATGGCATTCTAACTTAACATAAAACTAGTTAAATCATGGCATCCTAAACTAGCATGTACATAAATAAATCATGACATCCTAAACTAGCATGAACATAAGTAAATCATGGCATTCTAGACTAGCATGAACACAATCAAATCATGGCATCATATATTAACACGAAACATAAACAAAATCATTTGCATAAACATACCTTGCATAAACTTACTTTGCATAATATTCTTATCATAAATATAATGCATAACATGGATGGATGCATGTGGCAATTGCATATATATATATATATATATAGATGCTTAATCTTTAAAAACATGCTTTTAAAATATCATAACATTCATTGGGCCCTGGCTTGTACCACATTCATTCATCATATGCGCGCATCCCTAAGTAAATACGAGGTAGCTAATCTCGACCTACTAGGGTAAGGATAGCTTCATCGGTAGTCCCGATCCGTAAGGACAGCATCATCGGTAGTCCAGAACCGTGGACCTTACTTAGGTCCGGTACAAGCCCATAAAATAAAATATAATGCTTTCACATGCTTTCCATTCATCATCATTCATTCATCATACTTGTCATTCATCATCATTCATTCATCATACTTAACATCATCGTTATGCCCTAAAGGCATGTACTTTAACCTCATTCATAAGACATGGCATACTTACATCTTATTCATAAAACATGGCATAACCTTCATAAACATGGCATATCATTCATAAACATGGCATATCATTCATAAGACATGGCATACTTACATATTATTCACCAATCATGGCACATGTCTAAACATCTATGACTTAACATATAATTCATGACATACAAACTAAGGGTTTAGTTAACATAGAACTTCTTCCATCTTACTAAGTATCTTTGGAGATTTAACCCAACCCTAGCCCTAGGTTATGTCCTTGGCCGAAAGTCCCCAAGGAACCCTAGGTCCATGAAACTTCACATAACCTCCCAACTAACATCCCATACATACATACTAGGCCATAGGGAACATTTAATCTCATACTTAAGGCCAACCCTAATCATTTGACCCAACTCTTGCTCTTGGCCGAAACTTCAAGGCCATGGGGGCATGAAAAAATTTCCAATAAAATCCCAAATCAATTGCTTAAACACCAACCATACCTTACCATAAGGCCATTGGGACCCTTACTTGAAATAAGCCCTAACTTCCCACCCTATTAGGGTTCTTGGCCGAAACCTATAAGGTCTCTAGGCCATGTGAAACATTCATATAAACACCCTCCATCTCTCTTATATCATGATAAAACATAAAACATATGCTTGAGGTCTTAAACCCAACCCTACACATGGGTCCTTCATGTTGGCCGAAACCCTAGGGTATCCTAGGGTACCCCAAAAATTCCCAAAAATTATATTTAACCTCTAAACATCATAAGGGAACATTAAATAACATTATACAGATTTTTAGCATCATTATGGACCCTAAAACATGGTGGCCGAAACCCATAGAGTTTCTAGCGTGTTGATTCTATTCCTTTCATGTTGGCCGAAACCTTAAGGTGTCTTAGGGTACTCCAAAAATTCCCAAAACTTATACTTAACCTCTAAACATCATAAGGGAATATTACATAACATTATACAGATTTTTAGCATCATTATGTACCCTAAAACATGGTGGCCGAAACCCATAGGGTTTCTAGGGTGTTGATTCTATTCCTTTCATGTTGGCCAAAACCTTAAGGCATCTTAGGGTACTCCAAAAATTCCAAAAAATTATACTTAACCTCTAAACATCATCAGGGAACATTAAATAGCATTATACAGATTTTTATCATATTTATAGACCTAAAAATCATGGTGGCCGAAACCCTTAAGCATGAGGGTCTTGGTTTTCTTTCCTTTCAACATCAAATTCGAAAACCAACCACTATATCATACTAAAAATCATAAAAATCATAGGGAACTATTATACCACAGGTGAGGGAGTCTTACTTTGGGTTTCTTGATTTTTAGACCTTAAAAGAGAAAGAACTTGTAGCACTCTTGACCCTTGATCCCTCCTTGCCCTTGTACTCTTGTGAAGACTTTAGATCTAGGAGATGGAACCTTGGTGGAAACTTTTCCAAGGGGAAAACCTCTTCTTGGTGCTCGGCAAGAATGAGGGGTGGAAGAGAGGAGGAAATGTAATTGAAAGAAGAGAGAATGAAACTCCCAAACCCCCCTATTTATCATCCATTAAAGAGGTAAATGAAGAGTCTCTCCATGACTCTTCATCTTCTTCTTAATCTTAACTTATATCCACTTCATTTCCTCATAGAAATCCCTTGCTAGGTGAGTTGGTTAAGGCTTACATGGTTGTACAAGAGCTCCAAGGTTCAATCCTTGGCTCATGCACCTTTATTTTTATTTTATTTTTATTTCATTTATTTTATTATTTTTATTTCCTAAATTTCAAAAATCCCCCTAAAATCACCCCTAATTATGCCAATATTCCTAAATAAAATTCTTTTATATTTATATTAATTTTACCTAATTTATATTAATTTTACCTAATTAATACCCATTTTTGGAGCTCATTTAAAGCTCATTAGTACCTAGTTTTTCTCAATTTAAATGAGAAAACATGGATTTCTAGGCCCAATTTTACATAATTATTTATGGGCCCCTCGGAAAATTATCTAGACATGCTCAATATTTTAAGAAAATATTAAGAGAATTTTCCGGGTCGTTACAATCCCCCATACCTCGTGAAGGTTCGTCCTCGAACTTAGAATAACTCCGGGTACTTGCGCCTCATCTCGTCCTCGCGTTCCCAGGTAGCTTCTTCGAACCGTTGACTTTGCCATAGGACCTTGCCTAAGGGTACCTCCTTACTCCTCAGCTTCTTGACTTCCTTATCCAAAATCTGCATGGGTCTGCTCTCATAGCTTAGGTCCTCTTGCACTTGCACCGTCTGTGGCTCAATCACTTGGTCCATATTTGGGATACACTTTTTCAACAGGGATACATGGAATACGTTATGGATAGCTGACATCTCTGGAGGCAGCTCTAACTCATACGCCACTTTACCGACTCTTTTCAGAATCAGGTACGGCCCCACATAGCGCGGACTTTACTTTCCTTTCTTTCCAAATCTTGTCACCCCCTTCATAGGAGCCACTTTCAGAAACACCCAATCTCCAACATTAAACTCCAGGGGTCTACGCCGGACATCGGCATAACTCTTCTGCCGGCTCTGAGCAGTTTCTATCCGTTGTCGGATATTCTGTATAGCTCGGGTGGTGCTGTTGATGATATCCGTTGTGAGCCCCATCTCCTTCTTTTCACCACCCTCATACCAACAGATCGGAGACCTACATCTCCTCCCATACAACGCTTTATAAGGTGCCATCCCAATAGTAGCTTGGTAGCTATTATTGTAAGCGAATTCCGCTAAACATAGATATCGACACCAGCTTCCTTTGAAGTCTAGGGTACAAGCTCGCAACATGTCTTCCAGTACTTGATTCACCCGTTCGGTTTGTCCATCAGTCTGAGGGTGAAAAGCGGTGCTAAATCGCAATTTAGAGCCCAGAGACTTCTGAATACACCCCCAAAAATGCGAAGTAAAGCGACCATCCCTATCTGAGATGATGGTATTGGGAACTCCATGAAGCCTGATTATCTCCTTAACATATAATTGAGCCAATTGCTCAATCGAATAAGTCATCTTGATAGCTAAGAAGTGAGCAGACTTAGTCAACCTGTCCACAATGACCCATATCGCATCATATCCATTTGTAGTCCGGGGTAGTCCTGAAATGAAATCCATTGAAATGTCTTCCCATTTCCATTCCGGAATTGGAAGTGGCTGCAGAACTCCTCCGGGTCGCTGGTGTTCTGCTTTCACTTGTTGGCAAGTCATGCAAGTACTGACATGCTGGGCCACATCTCTCTTCATTCCGGACCACCAGAACATCTCTTTCAAATCTTGATACATCTTAGTGGATCCTGGATGCATTGAGTAAGGGGTTCCGTGAGCTTCTGCCAGTATTTCCTTTCGAAGCTCCGGATCATTAGGGATACATAGACGATCCCTAAGGTACAGTACTCCCCCTTCAGCGATATGAAAACCATCACCCTTTCCTTCTAGAATTTCCTGTTTTACTTTCTGAAGACTCGGATCCCCATCCTGTTTTTCCACTATGTCCTCAAACAGTATGGGTGATATTGTCATGGTGGAAAGTCGTCCGGAGATGACCTCGACCCCAAAATTTACAATTTCTTCTTTGAGTGGTCGGGGTAATATGGCTATGGACATCAGGGTGGCACTTGACTTCCGACTGAGTGCATCGGCCACCTTGTTTGCCTTCCCTGGATGGTAGAAGATCTCGCAGTCATAGTCTTTTACCAGCTCAAGCCATCGGCGTTGCCTCATATTCAAGTCCTTCTGAGTGAAGAAATACCGCAGACTCTGATGGTCTATATAAATTCGACACTGCGTTCCGTACAAATAATGCCTCCATATCTTAAGAGCAAAGACCACCGCGGCCAGTTCCAGATCATGAGTGGGGTAATTCTGTTCATATTCCTTGAGTTGCCTAGAGGCATAGGCAATAACTTTTCCATTCTGCATCAGTACAGCTCCAAGTCCTAGTTTAGAGGCATCACTATACATATCAAAGCTCTGATTAAATTCTAGAAGAGTAAGAATTGGAGCGCTGGTAAGCCTCCTCTTTAGTTCCAAGAAACTTCTTTCACAGTTTTCTGTCCATTCATACTTCCTATCCTTCCGGGTGAGAGCCGTTAAAGGGGCTGCAATCCTCGAGAAGTCCTCCACAAATTTTCTATAATAACCTGCCAGCCCAAGAAAACTTCGGATTTCGCTGGCGTTCTTCGGCCGGTCCCAATTATTCGCGGCTTCAATCTTTATTGGATCCACCATAATCCCGTCTTTGGAAATAATATGGCCCAAAAAGCCCACTTGATCGAGCCAGAACTCATATTTGGAAAATTTTGCGTATAGTTGCTTTTCCCAAAGAATCTCCAATACTATCTTCAGGTGCTCAGCGTGCTCTTCTTGGGTCCTCGAATAAATAACGATATCGTCGATGAAGACGATCACAAATTTGTCGAGAAACGACGAGAATACCCGATTCATAAGGTCCATAAACATGGCAGGAGCATTCGTCACGCCAAAGGGCATTACCACAAACTCGAAATGCCCATACCTTGTCCGGAAAGCCGTCTTTGGAATATCCTCCTGTTTGACTCTAACTTGATGATAGCCAGACCTCAAATCTATTTTTGAGAAGATAGTGGCTCCCTTTAATTGATCGAACAGGTCGTCTATCCTCGGAAGGGGATACCTGTTCTTGATCGTTACGTTGTTCAGCGCTCGGTAATCTATGCACATTCGCATAGATCCATCTTTCTTCTTCACAAACAGTACCGGAGCTCCCCACGGAGAATGACTAGGGTGAATAAATCCCTTATCCAGCAACTCCTGTAACTGTTCCTGAAGCTCCTTTAATTCCACCGGCGCCATACGGTAAGGTGCTTTGGAGATCGGGTTGGTAACAGGAACTAATTCGAACTCAAATTCCACCTCCCTATCAGGGGCTAATCCTGGTAATTCATCTGGGAAAACCTCTGGGTAATCACATACCACCCGAACGTCTTCCCGCCTCTAGTCCTTCACTTGACTGACATCAACCACATATGCTAGAAATCCAGTACATCCTTTGTTTAACATCCTCTGAGCTTGGAGAGTCGATAAATATTTCCTGGTTCTCTTCCTTGGCTCTCCAATGAATTCGAACATAGGACCTGCCTCAGGTCGGAAAACCACCTTTCGCTTACGACACTCAATAGAAGCACCGTAATTACTCAGGAAATCCATCCCCATTATAACGTCATAGTCTTGCATGTCGAGCACTATCAGATCACAGTAAAGTTCCCTTCCTGCGATTCCGACCGGCACCGCATGCAGCACATGAGTGGACGTCATTATTTCCCCCGAGGGTAGAGTTGTTAAGAACCTGCAGTCTAACATTTGCGGAAGCCTATCTATCTTCTTGGTATATGGCACCGAAATGAACGAGTGTGTTGCCCCAGTGTCAAAAAATGCAGTAGCACACCGATTGAAAATGAGTATCTGACCTGTGACAACCGTAGAAGCTTCTGCAGCGTCCTCCTTGGTAACCGAGAAAACCCTGGCATTTGTCTCTGTTGGAGGGGCCTCCAACAGCGGGGTACCCTCCAGTTCGGCTGGCATGTAGTGTAACTTCGCTGGTGCTCCCTGGTACTGAGCTAGCGGTTGGGGATGTAACGCCCCAAAATTTCCCATATGAAATATTATCATGAAATATTATGAATTCATAAATATGAAATATTATCATGAAATATTATGAATTCATAAATACGAAATATTATGAAATTCATGATATATTATCATAGAATATTATGAAATATATGAATTCATAAATATGAAATATTATCATGAAATATTATGAATTCATAAATATGAAATATTATGGAATTCATGAAATAGTATCATGAAATATTATGAAATATTATGAATTCATAAATATAAAATATTATGAAATTCATAATATATTATCATAGAATATTATGAAATATATGAATTCATAAATATGAAATATTATGGAATTCATGAAATAGTATCATGAAATATAATGAAATCATGGAATATAATTAATATTATGAAATTTCATGATGGGCTTGGCTTAATGGGCTTTGATATGGATTAGTGCAAAATGTGATAAAAAGGAGGAAGCAAGGAATGAACCTTGAACCTCCTAGTTGCACTCACCATGTCATAACCAATGAACCAAGCAATGTTTCTTGTAGAGGGAATAAGAAACATGCTTGTTAAAAGCTCGGGAGGTGAAGAGACATGTCTTTTCATGAGAAAAGTATAAATAAGGGAAGTTGGAATAACTTCCTCTTTCTCTTCTTCTTCCTCCCCTCATCACCGAAATTCTCTTCTTCTCCCTCTCCATTTTCGAAAAGTAAACCCTAGGGTTTTAACCCTAGGGAATTGGAAGAAAGAAGAACCCTTTAAGGTTCTTGCCTTCTACTAGGGCCAAGATTGCTAAGAGAAGGCAAACAAGGGAAATACTCACCTTCCTTCCACCAAGGGAGAAGTAGAAATCAAGCGAAAGGATGTAAGTATCCCCTCGCCTGCAGTGTAATAGTTCTTGAATGTGGTATCCTTTAACATGTTGTAAACAAAAACCTAGGGTTTTTGTTCTTGTAAGTTTCGGCCACCCCCCTTAGGGGAAGGCCTTGTTTTCTTTTGTTACATGATTAGACCCTTGATACTTAGGGAATATGTGTATATTGATTTCCTTCATGATAGTTGAACAAAAGGGAAGAAGAACTAGGGTTTTGGTTCTTGTAAGATTCGGCCACCCCCTTAGGGGAAGGCCTTGTTCTCTTTTGTTACATAATTAGACCCTTGGAACTTAGGATATATGTATATGTGTGGTTTATGCAAAATGTTGTGAACAAAACCTAGGGTTACACCCTTGTGTAGGTTTCGGCCAACACCCAAGAAGGGACCTTGGTTACCCCTAGATGCATGTGAAGACCCCTTGGAATTTAGAGTATACCTATATGTTGTGTCCCTACATTTTTGTGATAGCAAAACCTAGGGTTTTGAACTTGGATGGGTTTCGGCCAAGGCTTAGAAAAAGGGGTTAGTGAGGGTTGAATTATCCTACAATATATCCATGGTTAAGATAAGTATACAAGGTGTTTGAATAAATGTATGTGTGAATGATTAATGCAAAAGTCCTAATATTTCCCTACTCTTGATGTTTCGGCCAACCCACTAGGACTAGGGTTGGTAAAGGTCAAACTACCCTATGATATATGTTTATGGTTGGGGATGATCATATGTATATGTATGTGTTGTTAAATGGAATAGTTGATGAGGAAACCTTAATTGTTAGCATGCTTTGATATGTTTATGTATGAGGTGTTTAAATGAGATGTCTGATTGAAATCTTAATTGATAGCATGCTACCACTTCCTACGATATGAGTATGACCTATGTGACCAAAGCTTGTCAGGTCTAAGGTAGGTTAAGTGGTTGAAATATGATGCATGATGAAATATGATGAACATGTATGAAATGTGATGTATATATGAACATGTATGACATATGATGCATGTATGAACACGTATGAAATATGATGAATATATGAACATGTATGAAATATGATGTATGTATGAGCATGCCTTATAGCCCATGAGGTACATTTATGAAATTGCATGTGATATGTTAAAATGCTTAAATGGATACTCAAATAAGTATGGGATCAAGAGCACCCCTTATGTTGTGTGGTGTGTCCCTACGGGATCATGAGCACCCTTGAAGAGTGGTGTGTCCCATAAGAGTGAATATGGAGTATTCCTTAGCATATATGTAACAGCATGATAAGTATTTTACTTTTAAGTTGTGTACCCGACTCGGAAGGGGGTCGTTAAATAAATCCGGGGTGCATGTTAACGTGGCTCCGGTAGGACGGAAGGGTCCTGCTCTAATGACTTGGTGGCTCGCTACCCCAATTCATTAGGGAACGCGCAATAGTTTCCGCGCGATAGTTGGTAAACAACAGGGCCCGATATGATATGGATGTATTTTTAAGTAATACCATTATGGAATTGTTTTGAAAACATTCATTGAAAACATTTGTTATATGTGAAGAGTATGCTTATGGTACTTGATACTGCATGCTTAGAAACTTAGATGTTTGATATGCTTTGATGGACTTATACTTATGATTAATTATGTGTACATGTTATATTCTTTCGCACGGATTTTGCGAGTAGGACAGGATCCTTACTAAGCATTGTGCTTACTAGTTTATGTGTTGTCTTATGCTGCAGATAACACTTAAATGGAAGGAAGAGGCAGGAGGCTGAAGATGTGTGGAGTGGTGGCTCGGGAAGAAAGATTTCTATATCTACATAGTTATGCTTATGTTATAGTCCTTGACAATAAGCATTAGTGATTAGGATTGACATGGCATGATAGTGTTTACCTTGGAGGTCTCTTATACTTGATTATGTTGTGAGTTACATTACTAGTAATGTTATCATGTTATAGAATGACACTGGATAAATTTTGCAAGCATGCTTAGTACCTAGTTTCCTTGAGTCCTTGCATTGTTGTTTTAATGTCATGCTAGAAGATAGAAATAGAAGAAAAAAAAATATATATTACTATATGATTGAATGTACGTAACCCCGCCCCGAGAGTAGATATAAGGGCGGGCGTTACAGGGGAGAGGCATGATTCTTGGTAGGGCAGTAAGCCGCCATATGCCCTTCCACCCCACAATTGTAACACCGATTAGTACGCTTGCGACATTCCCCGGAGTGGTTATTCCCGCATGTGGTGCATGGGGAAGGCTTGGGCTGCTTATTTGCTGGGCCCCCTTGAGAGTTGTTCCACGGCTTTCGTTTTCCACCTTGATCTCCCTTCCAATTAGCTTGGGTGTTCTGGGACTTTTGTCCCCCTAGTAATCATTAATGGAAGGAACATTAAGGGTAATGAGCGAAAGAATCGAACATCTTGGAATGAACTTGATTCTTACTTTCATTCATTGCCTTCCTTTGCTGATTGATACTATTCAGATAGTGCGGACCAGCTCAGGGCCCTCTCTTTCTCGGTGCGGACCAGCTCAGGGCACAGACGAGCCAGTCGGTTGAATTTCTTCACCGCTTCGTTGACCGAGAGGTTGCCCTGCCGGAATTCCATAAACTCGTTGTAGTGCTTGGTTGTAACTCGCATATTGAAGAATTCTTCAAAGAATTCTGATTCGAAATCTGGCCACGCCATCTGGTTTACTTGTCTCTTGGTCCTGACCCTCTCCCACCACATCCTGGCATCCCCTGAAAGGCAGAATGATGCGCACTTGACCTTCTCATGCTCCGGCCAGTCCAGCAGGTCCAGGGTACTTTCCACTATCTTGAACCATGCCTGGGCGTCCCAGGGTTCACCGGTACCCGAGAAATTCTCCGGTTTTAGTCTTAACCACTGGATCAGATAAGCCACCTGTCGAGCGATGGTGGTCGAGTTCGGCGGAGGAGTGTGTGTAACCGTAGGCGCCACCGGCGCAACAGTCTGATTCACTGGTGGAGTAGTAGAATTCTCCTGTTGGTTCATTAAGGTGTTAATAGTTTGCTGCTGCTCGGTAACCTGACGTTGGAGCTGGGTTACTAGTTGCATCAGGTCAGGCGTTGGAGTTGTCTCATTAAGCCGGTTACTCTGTCTTATAGCCATGCTTTTCTTCACCAAAGACAAGTATGGCCAATATTAGTTTTTATTTCCTACCCCTATATTATTCTAAATATTTACTTCGTAAAATAAGATAAAGTATCATTCGTCGTTACATATCGTAACGGACTTTTCATCATAACTATCGTTCATACTTGCGTATCTTAGAATCATAAAACATCTTACCACTATCAGATATGTAAAGAGGTACTTACTTGGAAGCTGCAGGAAGAGGGCTTGATGTGTGTGTAGTGAGATGGTTACTGCTCTGATACCAACCTGTAACGTCGCTTTTTTTTTTTAAAGCGACGTTACGTTAACATACCTAGGGCATGTAGACATCATAATGCAGCGGAAACCTTTAACTTACTCCTACATGCACTTACTACCATTTCTAGCATCATAACATAGGAACTTAGCATAGTAACTTTATACTTAGCATCATATCTTACTTAGCATCATGTCATTCGTAGCATCATGTCATACTTAGCATCATGTCATAGAGTCATACTCAAGCACATACTAATAAAGGTAAAGTTCTATCATAAAACGAGCAACCATATCGCTCCTTGGCCAAGTCACTATCACACACATTCTTTGATGCCCTCCTGCTGCTTCCTTACTGTCCCTTTGCATGATCTGCGGTATAAGAAAACAAGACTATAAGCACACAGGCTTAGTAAGACTCTTTCCTACTCACTAAAACCATTCATCATTCAATCATGAGCATATAAGACATTAGCATACTTAGTGCTTTACTTAGAACATAAGCCTTTTCATCACTTAGCACACCTTCGTCATGACATAAGCATAACTTCATCACATTCATAGCATGACATAAACATTTCCATAAGAACATTCATGGCATGACACGATACTTGGCATAGACATAACCATCGTAAACATTCATAGCATGGCATAGTGCTTGGCGTAAACATAGACATAATACACATAATCTCATAAACATTCTTAGCATAGCATGAACCTAAATAAAATCATGGCGTCCTAACTCAGTTTAACATAATTAAATCATGACATCATGAATTATTATGGGCATAATTAAAATCATAGCATTCTAACTTAGCATAAATATAATTAAATCATGGCATCCTAAACTAACATGAACATAAATAAATCATGGCATTCTAACTTAACATAAAACTAGTTAAATCATGGCATCCTAAACTAGCATGTACATAAATAAATCATGGCATCCTAAACTAGCATGAACATAAGTAACTCATGGCATTCTAGACTAGCATGAACACAATCAAATCTTGGCATCATATATTAACACGAAACACAAACAAAATCATTTGCATAAACATACCTTGCATAAACTTACTTTGCATAATATTCTTATCATAAATATAATGTATAACATGGATGGATGCATGTGGCAATTGCATATATATATATATATATATATATATATATATATATATATATATATATATATATATATATAGATGCTTAATCTTTAAAAACATGCTTTTAAAATATCATAACATTCATTGAGCCCTGGCTTGTACCACATTCATTCATCATATGCGCGCATCCCTAAGTAAATACGAGGTAGCTAATCTCGACCTACTAGGGTAAGGACAGCTTCATCGGTAGTCCCGAACCATAAGGACAGCATCATCGGTAGTCCCGAACCGTGGACAGCATCATCGGTAGTCCAGAACCGTGGACCTTACTTAGGTCCGGTGCAAGCCCATAAAATAAAATATAATGCTTTCACATGCTTTCCATTCATCATCATTCATTCATCATACTTGTCATTCATCATCATTCATTCATCATGTTGGATCGAGAAATGCGAGAGGGGGGGGGGTGAATGTCGCAATTCGTTCGGATTTAAAAAGAGCGGGTGCGCAGCGGAAATAAAAGAGAACACAACAACGCAAACACAGCCGGTTTACTTGGTTTGGAGCCTGGGTCGACTCCTACTCCAAGGCCCACGGTCGTTGACCGTTTTCTGCGGGCAATTCTATAAGTTCGCAAAAGTTTACACACAATTAATAATAAAAATTTTCTTGTAAACTTAAATACAACTCTTGTTACCGACGTCCGGTGAAGATTGAAGTTCTGGAGCAGCGGGACGTCGTCGGCTTGAGTTGGCAGCTTTCCGGAGCGTGTCGTGGAAGCAGAAGAGCGTAGAATTGTCGAAGGAATTGGTTGTTCAAGAATAGGGTCGAGGCCCTCTTTATATAGGGCAGGGGGCACCCGACATGCTCGGGGCGCCCCCCACGTGGCTCTTGATCCGGCGAGCCCTCTGGTCAAGGCTGATCTCTTCATCTTCGGGATTAGCTTTGACCGGGGCGCTCGACGCGCGCGGGGCGCCCGGTTGACCGGTCAAAGCGTCATCTTCAGGGCTTCGCGAGAGTGAGCTGCAGCAGCCTTCAGTGGCGTGGCACAGTGGGCGCCCGAGACACGCGGGGCGCCCGACATGCGGGGCGCCCGACACACGCGGGGCGCCCGACACACGCTGCTGTCGGGGCGTTTACCTCTCTGCTGACTTTGGGTTGACTCTGGGGCGCCCGACACATCCGGGGCGCCCTGCTCAGCTACGGCCTCACTCCTTTGAGGCTCTCTGAGATGCAGAAACACAGTCCTTCGGTCCTGCATCCAGGGTTAGTCCAAAACAGCAAATAATAAGTTAGTTAAAATAGCCTTAGCTGTCTTGGTTCTGACTTTGGATCTCCAAAATGGAGCCCTAGGTCGAACCGACGCCTAATGTTCCCTCGAGGGGAACGCGTCCTCACCTACTCCTCTCGGGAGAGTTTTACCTGGTGCCAACCGGATCCTCCAGTTGGACTTTTGCCCAGCAGTCCTTCGCCAGGTCTTGAGTTACCAAGCTTCCCTTCGCTTGGTGCCTAGCAGCCCTTCGCTAGGTTTTTTCTTCTGGCAGCCCTTCGCCAGTGCCTAGCATTCCTTCGCTAGGGCTTGTCCTGTCTGGCAGTCCTTCGCCAGTG
Source organism: Boesenbergia rotunda (assembly GCA_024364735.1). NCBI lineage: Eukaryota > Viridiplantae > Streptophyta > Magnoliopsida > Zingiberales > Zingiberaceae > Boesenbergia > Boesenbergia rotunda. The sequence continues at coordinate 20,984 of JAGFNQ010004673.1, forward strand.
CCTAGCAGTCCTTTGCTAGGGCTTGTCCTGTCTGGCAGTCCTTCGCCAGTGCCTAGCATTCCTTCACTAGGGCTTTTCCTGTACACTCAAGAAACTCGTTAGACAACCATTAACCCTTAACTTTTGAACCTTTTTGCCAATATCAAAACACAGGTTTGACTTGGGTGCATACTGCACCAACAATCTCCCCCTTTTTGATATATGGCAACCTAGTTCAAAAAGTTAAGGAAAAAAAGTGCTGAATTTAAAATCCTAAGTTAGATTCCCTCCCCCTAGAAGAAATCTCCCCCTAGGTTTTTCAAAAACAGGTGGTGTGAATGAAGTACTTAGAAGATTTCATGTTTTGATAATAAGTTAGGAAATCTCTACAGTTTTTGCTAAGTTTTTCGAAAAAAAACATTCTTAGTTTGGGAACCTTTAGAAAATTTTCATTTTTGAAAAAATTTCAGACTTTAGAAGATTTTCAGTTTTTGGGAAAAATTTCAAACTTAGAAACATTAAGTAAAAAATCATTTTAAGCAACAAATAGTTCAGAGCTTAGAAATAAAATTATACCAATTTTTCAGTTCAACTTTTTGAAAAGACTATGGAAAAGAAAAAATTGTGTTTCCTGTTTCCTTTCCAACTCTCCCCCTTTGACATATATCAAAAAGAATGCAGAAGAAAAAAGAAACAAAATTTGCAATACTTAAATAGAGCATTTGCTGTACGGAATCAAAATAAGACCTAAGTCTGGTTAATCCTTTAGGGACCTGTCTAACCCACTTAGCTACTTACTAACTGTTATAAACAGTAGTTTTGGCTAGGGTTAGTCAAGTTAAGTGAGCTGTTCAAGTTAGATTGTCTAAACTTGACACTTAACTTGATTGCTGTTCAGTTTGTATTTAGTGCCCCAACTGCTGCAGATGCACTGACTTAAAGCATCTTGAGTTAAGGCAAAGACCTAAGCATCTCAACCCTTTCTAGGTTATCATTCAAAAAGTGCCCTAAGGTGCTTGTGAGATGCTGGCTTCTAGATCTATAGGTGCATGCAGTTCTAGGGTTAGAGCCTAGGCTAAGTCCATTTTCGAAAAAGCCCTAGTTTTGAAAGGGGTAGTTTTTGTAATAAAACTAAGTAAAAAAACTTTTTAACGTAATATTTTTAACAAAAAAACATTTTAAAAGACATTTTAAGTCCAATTTAAAATTGAAAATCCAAAAACCAAATGATTCTATTCTACTAAGCATAACCCTAACTTAATTTAGTCAAAAAATTAAACAAGCCAAGCTAAGATTAGCATAGTTCAAGTAGAAGTCTAGTACAAGTCAACAGAAGTCAACCCTACTCAGTAGGGGTAGTCAAATGGGTACATGTCCAAGTCATCTAAGAGGAGGGACCAGGAGGATCAAATGGGCCCGGCTGCCATGCATCAAATCGTGCCATGATCTCATGGTACTGTGCATTCCAGGCTTCTCTATCGGCTGTGAGGGTACTCATAATGTTGTTGTAGTAGCCTAAGTTTGTCTCTTGGTCTTCAATATGGTACGTTTCCACTTCTTCTCTGAAGCTCTGGATGTGCGTCTCGAGTCGTGTAACTCTCTCGTACAAGGTCGGTGGAGCGGGCTGATCTACCTCTGCTGCTAAGTCGGCAACGTCGACCTCGACCTCCTCGTCGGCAATGTCCTGTGCGGCTGGTTGGCGTCGCTAAGTCAGAACCCCGGTGCCCGAGACGTCTATACCGGCTAAAGAAAAGTTTCTAAATCCTATCTCGTCGAATTCGGTCATCGTGGTAATCTCGCCGTCAGCGATATTTCGGCCGTGGTGGTGGAGGATAGAGGTGATGACGTGGCAGTAGGGAGTGCGGATCCGCCCCTTAGTGGATACACTAGAGGCATGTAGGATACAGTGGAAGAGGTGAAGGCCTATATCTATGTCAGATGGTGGATAAGGGCATAGAGAAGAAAAGTGTGAAAGGGTTTCATGGTGGCTGTGTCCCTAGTGGACAAAGGAAGGATGCAACGGACAATTACTCTGTAGAGAGCGTAGTCCTGAATCGGGAGTCGGGTGGAGTGGAACTGCCCTCCTGCAGGGTCCATGGCTTCCCCAAAGAAATAGTTGTATAAGGTGTTCAGGTCAATATGAGAGTAGGGGGCGTCGAAGGGCGGGTTCCTTGGAGGGTAGCAACAGAAGATGGACTGAGATGGTCGGAGTCCCAAAAATCGGTTCAGTAGGGTAGGAGTGATGCTCAAGGGCATTCCTTGAACGGTAGTGACGAAGCTCAAGTGGTCTTGCCTAACTATGTTGTTATAGAATTCTGCACATAGGGTGTTGTTGATCGAATGTGTGCAGAATACGAGGTTATCTAGTTGATAGAAGTTAATTGCGGACATTGCGACTGGACAGGATTGGGAGAAGAAATGACGGTTAAGGTAGCTTGTTTTAATCGGAATGTAGGTGGTTTGTGCGAACTTGTTACAAAGTGCTAGGTTAGGAAATCTAGGGTCGGGACTGGGCTCATTACCGGGGTTCGACTGAACTGCTCGGCGTTTTCTAAGTGAAAAAAAATAAGTGATTAAGGATAAAGAAGGAGTGTGCAAAAAAAATTTGTAATTTAAGAAAAATTAATTGCACAACTAAATTTCATACCTTGGAGGCATGGTTGAGGCAAGGGAAGGCTTAGGTTCACTTGATCCACAAGAATGAGGCAAAGGGAAGAAGGAGTGTGAGATGTGGTGTGGGAAATGAGGGAGTCTCGGGTCCCTTTTATAGGGGTTGATGGGGGGCGCCCGACGGGTCACGGGCGCCCTTTACAGGTTGGTTTTGCCTCGGCAGGGAAAAGGTATGTAGGGGCGCCCGACAGGTCACGGGCGCCCTTCTCAAAAGCTGTTTGTCAGCAGCTTTTGACTGCTTTAATCAGCGTGGGAGACAGGTTTTGATAGGGGCGCCCGACATGTCACGGGCGCCCTTCTCAAAGGCTGTTTGACTGCAGCTTTTGACTTCTTTGACTGAGCTGGTACCTTTAGGTGTCAGGGGCGCCCGACAGGTTACGGGCGCCCTAGGTACCAGACTTTTGACTGTTTTGACCAGGTTTGACTGTTTGACTCTGTTTGACTGTGTTTGACCATGTTTGACTAGGTTAATCATAGTTTGACCATGATTATGAAAGCACAAGCAAGGTGGTTTAATTTGAGCTTAATTTTCCTGTCTCACTGAATCTAGGGTTTTCAAAACATGTTAACCTTAAGGTTTTTGTGAGACAGGTTTGAAGGTAAAAATTAATTTTTGAAAGGGAATTTTCATTTATTTTGAAAAGATATTTACTTTTGAAAAAAATTTTGAAAACAGATTAAGTGTTTTTTAAAAAGATAATAAGTTTGAAAAATAGAGGTTTTGAAAAACAGTTTAGAATCTATAATTATTTGAAATTTGAGTTAGATTCGAATTTGACAAAGTTAACTTGAATTTGAATTTCAGAAATTGGCTTCCAGGTCTTGGCGAGGCACTAGGCCTTCTTTGGCCGAAGCCTTATGGGATCATCCACCCTTTCCTTGACAAAGCCTTTTAATGAAATTTCATTTTCAAATTAAATTAGGTGATTTTCTGGTCTAACTAGCTTGGGTCTTGGATCGGTAGCTTCGGCTAGTTCCGCCAAATTGGCTTCCCTAACGTACTATCATCTCACCTCCTCCCAATACTATGTTTTCAATTTTCAAGTAATTTTAGTCCTTAAATCTAAGAATTCCTTAAATCTAAGCATGGCAATTTGCAAGAAATTAAATAAACACACAATCAATCAATTAAAAAAACTATCTAATTATAAAAATTGTTTTGATTTTGGCTCCCCCTGGACTATAGCCTCTATATGGGTTAGGCAAGAGGTGAATCTTGTCCTTGGGGATCCAAAATTGATTTGAACCAGTTGGTTTAGTCAGGCACAGTTTTGGCACCATGCCTGAACCTTAGGTCTTGACTGGTTCAGTAAGCAAAGTAAGATCTTTGCCGAGATTTGGTTCTATAGCCAAGTCCGGATCGGTTTAGAACAGACTTCTGTTTTCCCAGAATCATATCAAGATTCTTGGAACCAGAAGTGAATCGTTCTAAAGCTGTTCTTAAATCCTTGACTTGAGTTTTCAAGGAGAAATTCTCTGATTCAAGTTTCTCAACTTGATCAGGGGTTTCTTCCTGAATTTTCTCAGTTAAGGAATTAGAATCAGCTCCCTCTTTCAGGAGTTTTACTTCCTGTCGGAGGGACTCGATTCGGAGTTTGGCTTTCGCCAAATCTCGGGATAGATAGGAAATAAGAGAATTAATTGCGATTTTGAAAAACCCGTTACCTTATTTCGCCGTCTTCGGAGAATGTCAGCTTGCCGTCGTCCCGTTCGAGTCTGAGTCAGTCTCGATTTGATCGAAGCGGTCAGGCTAGAAGATTGGACTGGGTGCTTCTTCTTCTTCTTCTGAGGAAGACTCGTCCCAGGTTGCTTGAGTGCCTTCTTCTTTCTGGTCTTTTTGGACTCCTTTAGACTTGGACATCAGTCTTGTAGTGGCCCTTCTTCTTGCATTCGTAGCAGGTTACGTTGGGCTTTTGTTTGTCAGTTGCCGGTTCATCTTGTCCGTCCTTTCTTCGGCTTGTTCTCCGTGTGTTAGTTTGGTTCTTCAACTTTTTGTAGTAGCTTCGAGCTAGCCGGACCAGTTCTGATTGATCTTCTTCTTATTTTTCTGAATCTGAGGTAGATTCAGGTTCAACTTGAATTTTCTTCTTGGTCATTTTCCCTGTTTTCCCTGCAAAAAAAGCTATACTTTTCTCGACCAAATTGGAGTTAGTCTGTTCATGCAGCTCAAGTTCAGAAAATAACTCATCTAGCTTAATTTTTGAAAGATCCCTAGAGACCTTGTATGCATCTACCATAGATGCCCACAAGGTGGTCCTAGGAATGCATTTAGGGCGTACCTTATCAGATCACGGTTTTGAACCTGGTGACCTATTGCGTGAAGACCATTCATCAGCTCCTGGATTCTGGCGTGGAGCTGGGCTGCTGTCTCGTTATCTGCCATTTTGATAGTGAAGAGCTTGTTCAGTAGCAAGTCTCGTTTGCTGATCCTTGTATCTGAAGTTCCTTCGTGGAGTTCAATCAATTTAGCCCATAGTTCCTTTGCACTTTTGAAGGGTCCTACGCGGTTCAGCTCTTCTTTCGTTAGTCCACATTGTAGAGTCTGGGTTGCTTTGGCGTCAGCTTCAATCTTTCGTTTAAGGGCAGTGTCCCATTCTGAGTAGTCTTGTGGTACACCTTCAGCATTGGTGGGAATCATCAGTCCAGACTGGATGATTATCCACATTTCCACCTGAGTTTTCAGGTGGACCTCCATTCGACTTTTCCAGTAGGGAAAGTCTTCTCCACTGAAAAGTGGAGGTCTGGCGGTGCTAAATCCTTCTTGGATAGACATTTGTTACTGAAATAAAAGTAAACAACAAAAATATTTCCAAGACTTGGTCTTGGATTAGTAGTGCGGGAAGAAATAATCAAACACAGATTTCAAGGGGTGTTGCACCAACCTTGAGATAAAAACTCGAACGAAGATTTTTTTTATTTAAAAAAAATGAGAGAGAAAAAAAAAATCCGAAAATTATTCAAACTGGTGGTTGCACCAGGTTTGACTTCCCCGCTCTGATACCACTTGTTGGATCGAGAAATGCGAGAGAGGGGGGGGGTGAATGTCGCAATTCGTTCGGATTTAAAAAGAGCGGGTGCGCAGCGGAAATAAAAGAGAACACAACAACGCAAACACAGCCGGTTTACTTGGTTCGGAGCCTGGGTCGACTCCTACTCCAAGGCCCACGGTCGTTGACCGTTTTCTGCGGGCAATTCTATAAGTTCGCAAAAGTTTACACACAAATAATAATAAAAATATTCTCGTAAACTTAAATACAACTCTTGTTACCGACGTCCGGTGAAGATTGAAGTTCTGGAGCAGCGGGACGTCGTCGGCTTGAGTTGGCAGCTTTCCTGGAGCGTGTCGTGGAAGCAGAAGAGCGTAGAATTGTCGAAGGAATTGGTTGTTCAAGAATAGGGTCGAGGCCCTCTTTATATAGGGCAGGGGCGCCCGACATGCTCGGGGGCGCCCCCCACGTGGCTCTTGATCCGGCGAGCCCTCTGGTCAAGGCTGATCTCTTCATCTTCGGGATAGCTTTGACCGGGGCGCTCGACGCGCGCGGGGCGCCCGGTTGACCGGTCAAAGCGTCATCTTCAGGGCTTCGCGAGAGTGAGCTGCAGCAGCCTTCAGTGGCGTGCACAGTGGGCGCCCGAGACACGCGGGGCGCCCGACATGCGGGGCGCCCGACACACGCGGGCGCCCCGAATTGCGCTGCTGTCGGGGCGTTTACCTCTCTGCTGACTTTGGGTTGACTCTGGGGCGCCCGACACATCCGGGGCGCCCTGCTCAGCTACGGCCTCACTCCTTTGAGGCTCTCTGAGCTGCAGAAACACAGTCCTTCGGTCCTGCATCCAGGGTTAGTCCAAAACAGCAAATAATAAGTTAGTTAAAACAGCCTTAGCTGTCTTGGTTCTGACTTTGGATCTCCAAAATGGAGCCCTAGGTCGAACCGACGCCTAATGTTCCCTCGAGGGGAACGCGTCCTCACCTACTCCTCTCGGGAGAGTTTTACCTGGTGCCAACCGGATCCTCCAGTTGGACTTTTGCCCAGCAGTCCTTCGCCAGGTCTTGAGTTACCAAGCTTCCCTTCGCTGGTGCCTAGCAGCCCTTCGCTAGGTTTTTTCTTCTGGCAGCCCTCGCCAGT
>JAGFNQ010004673.1:30325-58935 GCA_024364735.1 Boesenbergia rotunda
CCCGGTGAATGAAGCGGGGTGACTAGAAACTCCGGTGAGTGAAGCCGGGTCCCAGTGAGTGAATCCGGGTGATTGAAACCCCGGCGAGTGAAGCCGGGTCCTGGTGAGTGAAGCCAGGTGACTGAAACCCTGACGAGTGAAGCCGGGTCCCGGTGAGTGAAGCCGGGTAATTGAAACCCTGGCGAGTGAAGCCGAGTCCTGGTGAGTGAAGCCAGGTGACTGAAACCACGGTGAGTGAAGCTGGGTCCTAGCGAGTGAAGCTAGGCGAAGGAAACCCTGGTGAGTGAAGCCAGGTCCTAGCGAGGGAAGCTAGGTTGAACGAAGTCCCGGTGAGTGAAGCTAGGCACAAAGTCTTGGTCCGGGGGACTAAGCATTACGTGTATTGGTCGGAGAGGGCATGTGAGCTCGTTCTTTGGGACCAGAATGAGTCAAAGAAGGCTAGGAATGCTGTTCTCTGGACTTAGGGCTGATTTGGTCGGAGCTGGATCGGTCTGGAGACTGATCAGGGAGTTGGCACGAACTCCCTGTTGTGGATCGGTCTGGAGACCGATCCAGGGAAGTCTGATCATTCTGGTGAACGATCATAGAGAGAACAAATCCTACTGTTCGGCTCCTGATCGGTTTGGTGAACGATCACGGAGAGAACAAAATGTATCTGTTGGGTCTATGATCGTTTTGGTGAACGAACAGAGAAGAGACAGTAGGTTTTTGTGAGAAACCCTGATCGGTCTGGTGACCGATCAAATGTCGCGACTTTCCTCATCCCGACCGATCAGGATGGCTCCTGATCGGTCAGGGAGTGACCTGATCGGTCACCAGACCGATCAGGGCACAACTTGATCGGTCAGGTGACCGATCAAGGGTTTTGGCCTACGGGAGCTAGAGAAAGCTCCAGCAAGTGTTGGATCGGTCTGGTGACCGATCCACGATCTGTGATCGGTCATGTGACTGATCACAAGAAGTCTATGATCCCAGTTTTCTCACTGTGGACCGATCAGGCTGGAGCCTGATCGTTCAGGGCTTACCCTGATCGGTCTGGTGACCGATCAGGGTCATCTCTGATCGGTCTGTGGACCGATCAGTAGCTGAACTTTAATTTGAAAACGCTATCAGACGCTCTGATTTCCTTCTGAACACTACTGATATCTGCTCTGAATCTTCTGATATTTGATTCTCCGTTGATTTGCTGTGCTAAACATCTGCTAAGTGTGCCGGTAATGCAGGGATTACTCAAGGAGGGTCAACCGGAGTCTTTCGCTACGTCAGTTTTGGTTGTTTTCCTTTCGTAAGATACAACGTCTTTTGGCGTGAGATGGCAACGGCTGGGAAGCTGACGAACTGACCTGGGGCTTGACTGGAGAGGGTTCAAGGAGTCTAGAAGAGGTCAGGGGTAGCTGGGGCTGTTGCAGATGAGCAGCTGGTGAGCTGCAGAGGAGCGCCTGGTGACCTGGCGATGGGCAGCAGGTTTAAGAGTTGGCTGGCGAAGAAGAGAAGAGATAACTCTAGCGAAACTCTCATCATTCTGAAACTTCAAGCGATCTCTTGCAAAGCTGAAACCTTGAGTCTGTGGAGGAAGTTGCGAGTGGATCAGCAAGCAAACGAAGAGCTGAGACTTCTTGCGTTGGTGGTGCTGTGCTGTGCTTGGTGATCTGTTCTCCTATTCTTATCCTTGTGCTTTGCTAGCGATCTGTATGATCTTCCTTTTTATCTCTGTGCTTAATTTCTGATACTCTTGAGACTATTTGTGTGGACAGGTTTCTCCACCGAGAAGGAGGTATTTGATATCCGGATTTTCCGAGGCTTGATCTGCCGATGATCATGGGATCACCCACCTTACGGGCATGCCAAAGAGTAGGGGCAAGTTATCCCCGAACCTTGTACATCCTCATGTTAGAGTTTGTGATCTCCTATTTAGTTTCTGCATTGTTTCTTGTAGTCTTCTGCTGCTAACCCTTAAGTGCAGAAAACTCAAAAAGAGCCAGTTCTTTTGTGTCTGGCTACATTCATCCCCCCTCTCTAGCCATCCAAGCACCAACACTATAGAGATAGGTCTAAGAGATTGCTTGGCTTAGTCAGAGTACATATATTGACAAGGTGCTTAATCGTTTTGCCATGCAAAATTCCAAGAAGCGATTTCTGCCGATGTCACATGGTGTGAGTCTTTCGAAGACTCAATACCCCTCTTCTAAGGAGGAGAGAGACCATATGGATCAGATCCTTTATGCATCCGCTATAGGGTCTATCATGTACGCCATTCTTTATACTCGTCCAGATGTCTCGTATGCTTTAAGCATGACGAGAAGATACCAGTCAGATCTAGGTGAAAGTCACTGGATAACTATCAAGAATATTCTTAAGTACTTACGAAGGACGAAAGAATATTTCTTGATATTTGGAGGCAATGAGGAGCTAGCTGTAAAGGGTTACAGTGACGCAAGCTTCCAAACCAACAGGGATGATTTCAGATTGCGGTCAAGGTATGTATTTTGCTTGAATGGTGGCACTATGAGCTGGAAGAGTTCGAAGTAGGACACATTCGAAGATTCTACAACAGAGGTCGAGTATATTGCTGCGTCTGATGTAGTAAAAGAGGCTGTTTGGATCTAAAAATTTATTACAAAGCATGGTGTGGTTCCTAACATATCAGACCCGATAGACCTCTATTGTGACAACAATGGAGCTATTGCACAGGCTAAAGAACCTCTCTCTTATCTGTGAACCAAACACATACCACGACTCTTCCATCTTATTCGAGAGATCATCGATAGAGGAGATGTGAGGATATGCAGAGTACCTATTGATGCTAACATCGCGGATCGTTTGACCAAGGCTTTGGCACAGAAGAAGCATGATGGTCACACTAGGTCACTGGGTATTAGATATTACAATGATTGACACTAGTGCTACTGGGTGATTGTTAGTAGGAGCCCTAGAGCCAATTATGTGATGATTGACTAGGGACTTTTTGTATCATATTCTATCATTAATAAAGACATGTTTGGTTATTATACTTACTTTATATTTTTGCCAAATAACTAAGTATAATAATGTCCTTGGGTAGTAGGTTCTTATCTACATCATATCGATTGGTTGAATCGATAGTGAGATAATGTAGAGAGCACTACACTAAACCATTCCTAGTCAAGCATTAATATTCAAGGACAATATTAATGCATGGAGACTAGCATGTAGGTCAATTGATGACTTGAGCTCACAAGTCATGGATATGTGATATCAAGTTGACACATGGGTATACATTAGAGAATGCGTACTGAATAACCCGCCATGAGAAAGTTTCATAGATTATCATATGAGTGTCATAAACTTTCTCATGTGACTATTAGTATAAATAGTCCTTAGACCTGAAGTCACTATGGTTCCCTACATGAGGAGTTATGTACTTTGGTATCGTCAAACGTCACCCGTAACAGGGTGGACTATAAAGGCAATCACTTGGTATATAATGAATTATACGGAGGGATGTGAGTGATGTAGATGGGATATATTCCTCCCATACGACGGGTGTGATATATGTGGACCCCTTGATCCAGTAGGACTGCTAAAACGCATGACCATGCTCAAATGTGTCAATATTAGATATTGAGCTCATTTGTTTGAGTGAGTCTACTTGGGGATCAAGAAACACAAAGATTGATCGAGGATGACACAGTCTATGCCTCATTGGTCAATCTAGATATCGAGGATAGAAGGATAAAGTCATACATTGTCATAGTCACAGAGGTTAAGTCGGATCTCGACTTTCTTGTTACTTGGGTAGCAATGATGCATTGCTAGATGCCGCTCATTGCTTATGTGTCTAAAGCGGTTTAGACACATTGTCAATGTTACAAGAACCTATTGGGTCACACACTAAGGACACGATCCTTCAGAGATTAATTGATCTTAGTTTAACTATGATTTGATCTGAATTGGATTGATTGAGTTAGACTCAAGTGAATCCAATTGGATTATGAGATTGAGGTCTAATTTGAGTTAGACTCATTTAGATTAGACACAACCACATTTGGATGAGATATTAATTAATTAAAATATTTAATAAATTAATAATAGAGGAGGATGAAATGATTCTCTTCATTGAATGGAGAGAAGTTGAAGAGCCACATGAGAAGATGTGCTCTTTATTAGCTTTAATATAGGGAAGCTAAAGGGACAAAAAACTCTTCATATTCATGAGATGAGTATAAAATAGTTTTCTTGTCATTTGGATGAAGTTAAATCATCTTTCCTTCCTCTCTTCCTCCTCTTCTCCCTCTTGGCCGAAACCTTTTCTTTGGGGGTCTTGGTGGTTTTGTGAACTACCTCAAGTTGCTAGCACAACTAAGGTAGTTCTTCTCCGAAGTTGAGAGATCGTGTTCGTGTGGATATGCATAGAGGAACGGACACTTGAACGTGTAAGAGATCCGGCGTAGCTTGGACGAGCGGGATAAACGTAAGGGCACACTTCAAAGGTATACACATAGATAGCTCAATTAGTAAGATGAATTTCGTACGAGTTTTTCTTTCACATGGATCGCTCGAGGGATCTTGTTTCCGCTGCGTTTTTGTGTTTATGTCATCGGGAGATCCCTATACTACCTGCCCTAGGAAGAAGGTAAAAAATTCTGGGGGGTTTCTACGGGTGATTGGTCCACCCTAGGGACTTCTACCTCCATCTCAGCCGGAATACCGTAGGCCTCATAGGCAGCACGAAGGGTTTCCGGTCTAATCCTAGAAGACGTGGACTCATACCACTCCGGTTGGTACCCCTTCTCCGGGGTCCCCTTACTACCCTGGTTCTTCTTGCCATCCTTAACCATGGCTTCTAAGGAAGAAGGTGAAGACGAAGAAGAGGACTTATGCGTGGGAAAGGATCTTTATGTTGATGCAGTCAAGCCCGGTTGTTGTTTTGGTGTTTGACAATGATTTAAGTTTGGTTGAGCGAATTTGGGTTAAAGTCCTGGTCGGGGACTGGGCATGAAATCCTGGTGAGTGAAGCCAGGTCCTAGCTTGTGAAGCTAGGTTGAAATCCCGGTGAGTGAAGCCGGGTCCTGGTGAGTGAAGCCAGGTGATGGAAATCCCGGTGAGTGAAGCCGGGTCCTGGTGAGTGAAGCCAGGTGTTGGAAAAGTCCTAATTCGGAAGAGGTGGGTGAAAAGTCCTAGCTTGGAGGGCTAGGTGAAAAGTCCTAACTTGGAGGGTTAGGTGCAAATTCCCATCTTGGAGAATTAGGTGAAAAAGTCCTGGCTTGGAGGGTCAGGTCCTAGCTTGGAGGGCTAGGTTTGGAAAAGTCCTAATTCGGAAGGGTTGAGTGAAAAGTCCTAGCTTGGAGGGCTAGGTGAAAAGTCCTAACTTGGAGGGTTAGGTGAAAAGTCCCAACTTAGAGAATTAGGTGAAAAGTTCTGGCTTGGAGGGTCAGGTGCCTAGCTTGGAGGGTTAGGTTGGATGAAGGTTTAACTCGGAGGGGTTGGGTGAAAAGTCCTAGCTTGGAGGGCTAGGTGAAAAGTCCTAACTTGGAGGGTTAGGTGCAAATTCCCAACTTGGAGAGTTAGATTGAAAAATCCGTAGCTTGGAGGGCTAAGGTGAATGAAATCCTAGCTTGGAAGGCTAGGTCTGCGTCCCTGGATCGGTCTGGTGACCGATCAGGGAGTTGGCACGCTGCTCCTTCATGGATCGGTCTGGTGACCGATCCAGCGATGACTGATCGGTCTGGTAACCGATCAGGGAGTGTGTGTTTCACTCACTGCATAGCTCCTGATCGGTCTGGTGACCGATCAGGGAGCGAACAGTGAGTTGAGTTCCCTTGCTAATCAGGTCCAGAATGGTCCGGTGACCGATCAGAGACTTAGAATTTGATTAAAGAATCACTGTTCACTCAAGCCTGATTGGTCTGGTGACCGATCAGGTAGGAGCCTGATTGGTCTGGGGACCAATCAGGAGTGTGCAGAGGACTGCTGGATCGGTCTGGTGACCGATTAGGCTCCTCCCTGATCGGTCTGGGGACCGATCAGGAGCAGAACTTTAATTCAAATATGCTGTCAGAAGTCTGTTTTTACTGCCGATTCTCTGCTACTTGCTGATTTCCTTTTGATATGCATTGCTAAGCCTCTGTTGGAGTGTGCAGGTGATAGCAGGTGATTCAAACACTCAAGGAGGGTCAATGGGAGGCTTTCCTTGGAGCAGGTTTGGATCTATTGTGTTTTTAGGTCTCAACGGCGTCTGGCGCAACTTGCAACTGACGAAGGCGCGACTGGTAACTGACGGAGGCTCAGCTGGAGGAGTGTCCAGTGGACTGAGTGCTCAGAGAGGTCAGTGGGTCAGGGTGTGAGTCAGTGGTGCTGATGGAGCTGGCGACGTTGAGCCGGAGCTTAAGAGACAAAGCTGGATGCAGAGGAGCAGAGGCGAACAAGACAGAAACTTGGGAAGTTTGGCTGGGCTGTGTTCGTGCTCTCTGTTGCTTTGTGCTTGAGCGATCTTGTTGCATTCCTGTGAGAGCTTTGTGAGTGTTCCTTCTTGTGTGATCTCCTGTACTCAAGTTCCATCATCCATGAGATCTGTGGAGAGGTTTCTCCACCGAGAAGGAGGCTCTATCTTATCCGGTGTTCACCGGGACTTGATCTGCCGATGATCAAGGGATCGCCCACCTTACGGGCACGCCAAGGAGTAGGGGCAAGTTATCCCCGAACCTTGTATATCGAGGTGTTAGCGTCGGTTTGCTTTCCTTTGCTTTGGGTTGTTGTTTTTAGTTTTGTTTCTGCATTTGCTTCCGCTGCCTAACTCTGAAGTGCAGAATAGTTTTGAAAAGCTCAAAAGTTTTGTGTCCGACTAGATTCACCCCCCCTCTCTAGCCATCCGGTTTTCAACAAGTGGCATCAGAGCTTGGGGCTCTGTTCACGTCTTAACATCCGAGATCTTACAACGAGATGGCTGGAAGAGAAGGATTGAGCACAAACCGACCTCCATTCCTTGACAGCACAGATTTTCCATATTGGAGGTCAAGGATGGAGTTCTATCTCAAAACCAACATGAGCTTGTGGTTCGCTGTCAAGGAGGGGTTTTCCCTTCCAAAGGATAATGAAGGAAAGGAGCTTGAGTTTTCCAAGTGGTCGGCTGAGCAAATCCGGAAGGGGGAAGCCAATGCCAATGCCAAAGCCATTGTCACCTTGCAATGTGGAATGACCAAGGATCAGTTGGTCAAGGTGGGTCCTTTCACAAGTGCTAAAGATCTATGGAATAAGATTATTGAGCTCCATGAAGGAACTCATGAAACCCGGATAGCCAAGAAGGACCTCCTTCTCAACCAATTTCAAAGTCTCACCATGGGAGAAAATGAAACTGTAAGTATGCTTCATTGTCGGTTCAAGGCGATCTACAATGGTCTTCATTCCATCCATGAGAAAGTAGAAAATAGAGACCTAGTGAGGTATGTTCTTAAAGCTTTTCCTAGGAACGCCTTATGGTCATCCATGGTGGATGCTTACAAGGTTTCGAAGGACTTATCTTTTACTAAGTTAGAAGATCTATTTTGTGAAATGAAACTACATGAGATCTTTAACCAAAGCCCAAAGGAGAAAGAGTTGGCTTTTGTGGCATGTGACAGGAAGAAGAGGAAGGAGAAGGAGGAGGAAAAGAACCACTGTCATGTGGCTCTCGTAGCCTTAGAAGAATCATCCAATGAGAGTGGAGACGAATCAAGCTCCTCAACCGCGCCTTCATCATCTTCGAATGATGAAGAGGTAATCTCTCCCGAGCTAGATAAGTGTTATAGAACTATTGCATGTCTAGCTAGGTTGCTTAAGAAGTCCAAGAACAAGATTAAATCCTTAAAGGTAGAGGTAGAAAAATTGAAAACCTCTAAGGATGAGGTAATTGATGTTATGCATGATAAGTCCCTTGAAAATGAAAATAAGGATTTGAAGAGCAAAGTTGAAAATCTCAAGAATATTTTTGAGAAGTTTTCAATTGGCTCAAAAACCTTAGATATGATTCTTAACTCCCAAAGGGCGGTGTACAACAAGGTTGGTTTGGGTTACCAACCTAAAGAACCTAGTGTCATATCTTTAATGTCAAGAACCCAATTTAGAGCACAAAACAATTATAGGGTTCAAAAGGTTAAGAAGAAAATGACTAAGGCATGGGTGCCAAAGTCATTCATTGTAGATTCATTAGGTCCCAAAATTTGGGTACCTAAAACCTTCATATTTAGAATTGTATAGCTTTGATTGAGGGGGAGCATCTATCAACATGGGTGGTTGATATTTGGTGCTCCAAACCCATGACCAAGAAAAAATTGTCATTTACATGGTTGGTTATGGAAAATTCGAATTAAATGCTTTGAGCTTCATTTTCTTAGTTCTTATAACAAGCAATCCTTTGGCTAGTGATTTATGAAATCTCATTTGGGCAATAAGAAAAGTTTTCATGCGACATTTGATGATATATCCATGTACAAGATTAAACTAGTTTCAAAATAAACATGGAAAATGATATTACATGGATGATTTAGAGAAACACATAACTTGTCCTTGTCATGGATTGCTTAGGACAATTGATTTTATTGTTGCTATTTATAGTTTACTGCAATTCATGGTTTATGATATACTTGTTCTTTAGCATGCATTCATGTTCTACAATTCATACAAGAAATTATACACCTTGGGCTTGACATAAGGCAATATCAATGCATGCTTTTAAAATATTTTTAAAACTGGTTAAATGAGATAAAAGCATGTCGGACAATCATGTGTTAGAAAGCCTGATCATGTTTTGATACTAATTTGATACAAGCATGTTTTTGAAAATTTGATCATATTTTTGTTTGTATCATGAAATCGGATCATGTTTTGGAAATTTGATATTAGTATCATATTTCGATAATTGTTTGAAGAAATGTATTTTGATTAAGGAAACCCTTTAGGACCAATGGGATTAAAACTAATTGATTTAGCGTTTAGGAATGGTAAGAGTTGAAACGAACGCTTCTGAAACTGATTAGTTTCAGAAAACATTCTGTGTCAGACCTGATCGGTCCACCGACCGATCAGGACTCACCCTGATCGGTCTGGTGACCGATCAGGAATAATACTGATCGGTCCGATGACCGATCAGATCATCACTGATCAGAGGTATCAGACTACTCCTTAGTTTGATCCCCTTTTTCATCCAATTGTATCAGTGTAATGATCATACCACACACAAATCTGATACAAACCAAGTACAATTGAAACATACTTGATCATCCATTGGTACAAACCTGGTACTAAGTGAGTACAAGTTTGTTCAAGTGTTCAAATATGGGTAGGGATTTTAAAACCCTTGATTTTCAGAAATTTTTCTGAAACATCAAATGTTAAACAAACCTAATACTGATTTGATACAAACCTATGTTGGAATGTTCAAATTCATAAGAAAGGGTTTGTTGAGTCATGACTCTTGTTCTTAATGTCGTGTTTCAGAAATTTTTCTGAAATACCAAATATCAATAGAGTCCTCTCTCCTGTTATGGGATGCAAATTGTTAATGCAGTCTGATCAGGAACGTATCAGAGTTTTCGAAATTTTTCTGAAATCTGATCGCTCCCCAGACTAATCAGATATCCTTCTGTATCACGTAATCAACAGACCTGGTTGGTCACGGAGACCAATCAGGACTATTTTTCAGATACAGTTGCATTCCTTACTCATCCTATGAAGCATATACGTATTTGACCATGATATATTTCTGTATATGTCTTCACATGGAAGTCCAAGTGTTAATGAAGTCCGATCTTGAACGAATCAGAATTATAGAAATTTTTCTGAAAATTGTTCGTTCATAGATAAATCGGAAATTTTTTTGTTTCGATCATCAGTCTGATGGAACTGTGATAAATGTTATCGTATGATGCATATACATTGTTGCCATGATACACTTATGGTATATGCCTCTCATATGCAATTCCAAAATCATCTTTTGACTTACTTGTCATATGAAACATATACATGTTTGACCATAATATTATTCTGTATATGTTTTCATGTGCAATTCAAAACTTCACTTTGATTATTTTGGGTTTGGAGAGAGACCCGAGTTTCAGGGGGAGGTATGTTCAAACTTAATAACCATACCCTTTTCGATGTTTGACAAAGGAGGAGAAAATGACTGATTAAGTTTATGGTTATTATAGGGGGAGGATCATGATTCCCTTATGAGAATTGAACGGACTTCAATTGATTGATACCTAAACTTAAATCGGGTTGTCAAACAACAAAAAGGGTGAGATTGTTGATGCAGTCTGGCCCGGTTGTTGTTTTGGTGTGTGACAATGATTTAAGTTTGGTTGAGCGAATTTAGGTTAAAGTCCTGGTCGGGGACTGGGCATGAAACCCTGGTGAGTGAAGCCAGGTCCTAGCTTGTGAAGCTAGGTTGAAATCCCGGTGAGTGAAGCCGGGTCCTGGTGAGTGAAGCCAGGTGATGGAAATCCCGGTGAGTGAAGCTGGATCCTGGTGAGTGAAGCCAGGTGTTGGAAAAGTCCTAATTCGGAAGAGGTGGGTGAAAAGTCCTAGCTTGGAGGGCTAGGTGAAAAGTCCTAACTTGGAGGGTTAGGTGCAAATTCCCATCTTGGAGAATTAGGTGAAAAAGTCCTGGCTTGGAAGGTCAGGTCCTAGCTTGGAGGGCTAGGTTTGGAAATGTCCTAATTCGGAAGGGTTGGGTGAAAAGTCCTAGCTTGGAGGGCTAGGTGAAAAGTCCTAACTTGGAGGGTTAGGTGAAAAGTCCTAACTTAGAGAATTAGGTGAAAAGTCCTGGCTTGGAGGGTCAGGTGCCGAGCTTGGAGGGCTAGGTTGGATGAAGGTCTAACTCGGAGGGGTTGGGTGAAAAGTCCTAGCTTGGAGGGCTAGGTGAAAAGTCCTAGCTTGGAGGGCTAGGTGAAAAGTCCTAACTTGGAGGGCTAGGTGCAAATTCCCAACTTGGAGAGTTAGATTGAAAATTCCTTAGGTTGGAGGGCTAAGGTGAATGAAATCCTAACTTAGAAGGCTAGGTCTGCGTCCCTGGATCGGTCTGGTGACCGATCAGGGAGTTGGCACGCTGCTCCTTCATGGATCGGTTTGGTGACCGATCCAGCGATGACTAATCGGTCTGGTGACCGATCAGGGAGTGTGTGTTTCACTCACTGCACAGCTCCTGATCGGTCTGGTGACTGATCAAGGAGCGAACAGTGAGTTGAGTTCCCTTGCTAATCAGGTCCAGAACGGTCCGGTGACCGATCAGAGACTTAGAATTTGATTAAAGAATCACTGTTCACTCAAGCCTGATTGGTCTGGTGACCGATCAGGCAGGAGCCTGATTGGTCTGGGGACCAATCAGAAGTGTGCAGAGGACTGCTGGATCGGTCTGGTGACCGATCAGGCTCCTCCCTGATCAGTCTGGGGACCGATCAGGAGCAGAACTTTAATTCAAATATGCTGTCAGAAGTCTGTTTTCACTGCCGATTCTCTGCTACTTGCTGATTTCTTTTTGATATGCATTGCTAAGCCTTTGTTGGAGTGTGCAGGTGATAGAAGGTGATTCAAACACTCAAGGAGGGTCAATGGGAGGCTTTCCTTGGAGCAGATTTGGATCTATTGTGTTTTCAGGTCTCAACGGCGTCTGGCGCAACTGGCAACTGACGACGGCGTGGCTGGCGAGTCAGTGGTGCTGATGGAGCTGGCGACGTTGAGCCGGAGCTTAAGAGACAAAGCTGGATGCAGAGGAGCAGAGGCGAACAAGACAGAAACTTGGGAAGTTTGGTTGGGCTGTGTTCGTGCTCTCTGTTGCTTTGTGCTTGAGCGATCTTGTTGCATTCCTGTGAGAGCTTTGTGAGTGTTCCTTCTTGTGTGATCTCCTGTACTCAAGTTCCATCATCCGTGAGATCTGTGGAGAGGTTTCTCCACCGATAAGGAGGCTCTATCTTATCCGGTGTTCACCGGGGCTTGATCTGCCGACGATCAAGGGATCGCCCACCTTACGGGCACGCCAAGGAGTAGGGGCAAGTTATCCCCGAACCTTGTATATCGAGGTGTTAGCGTCGGTTTGCTTTCCTTTGCTTTGGGTTGTTGTTTTTAGTTTTGTTTCTGCATTTGCTTCCGCTGCCTAACTCTGAAGTGCAGAATAGTTTTGAAAAGCTCAAAATTTTTGTGTCCGACTAGATTCACCCCCCCCCCCTCTCTTGCCATCTGGTTTCCAACACTTTTGAAATAGAAGACGAGGACGACGCTCACAAACGCTGCTAATCGACGATGCCAGAAGGCGGACGGACGTTTTCGCCTCCCTTTTTTATAGGGAAGAAGCCGCCCTCGTGCGTACAATAGGGGCATGGCATGTGGACGGTGATGAACATCCATCTCGAGGCATCACCGCTTTCAAGACTGCCGTTTGATACGGGACTGCAGCGCATATCAGCAGAAGATCGCAAGGACAGAAATATTAGCACGTGGCAGATGCACATTCATGACGGGGTTTTGTCGCTATTAAGAGACCCTATGCGCTTTTAATGGATGATAGACAACTATCATTGTCGTGCCTCGAAGTTCGCAAAAGCCTTTTTTGGAAGACTAATTCAAAGGGATTGTCTTGGACCAAGGGACGAATGTTTCGATTCCTCGGACCCGACAAGCCGCCAATGAAGTAGTAATGGATATATGGACCCACCACGACCTAGCTGCTCTTCGTTGCACCACTAGTCTAATCAGTCAGCCATACTTCCTTCGATTAGATTTGAAGGGGAGACTTGTAATGGGGTTGAGCATCCTAGGGTTGACACGTGGAACGAGAAAGCTATGTGTCTGGGTCCACCAAGTCTGAACGACTCTCTCAGATTCCCGATACCTCCTCGAGAAGGCAAACTCCCGAGACCACCTCGGGAGGACAGATCCCCGAGACCAACTCGGGATGGGATATGCTCGAGACCTCCCTGGGAAGATAGGCTCCCGAGACCCTTCTGGGAGAGGAAATCTCCCGAGACTCTCTCGGAAAAGCGGAGCCCAAAAAGTCATAGATCCGATAGCCCGACTCCAATAACCGTTACCCTTTCTTGTTAAGGAAAGGTGGCGGATAATTATTATCCATTATATGCGACAATTAAGGCTTAATAATCATGGGAGCCGTTATCTAAGCGCTATCAGGTAACCGACAAGTACAGAATGTGGAGGAGAACGTAGAGAGAGGTGCGACCTAGTCTACAGGTATATAAGGTACTTCAACCTCTAGGTAAGGGGGTTACGCTCTCTAGACTTAAAATTCCCTTCTTGCCTCTCTTCCTATAAGTGACTTGAGTGCTGACTTGAGCGTCTGAGTGGGCTCCGTCGGAAAATCTCCGGCGTGTTCCCATTAACGCTCGTGTTGATCTCGCAGGGTGCTATCATCTTTTCTTTCGTCACCATCCTCGTGGGTTGTACTCTGATGATTGATCGTCCATGTCAATTCCTTCTGGAACATAAAATAAAAACAAAATTCTTGAAAGTGGAAAATACCACGCATCAGGTCCCATCAAACAGAGAACAAATCCTCTGTCCCCAATGACCCTCTGTCCCTGTGTCCCAACTCGTCGGCGATGACCGGCGAGTCCTTAGATCGTCGATCGGACACCATCGGCAGCCTCCGGCCCCCCACCCCGAATAAAACTATACCCTAGGGGGTACGGTGAACCCGTCGAGGATCGTCGCAATTGCGATCTCGCCGGATTCACCATCGAATCTGGCGAGATCGCAATTGCGACGATCTCGACCGATTCACTATTCTCCTAGGATATCGTTTGATTCGGGATGATGATCTGAGACTAATGATGGTGACCGATCGGCAATCGAAGGACTTGTCGGTCATCGTCGGTGAGTCCGGGACACGGGGACACGGGATCCTCGGGACAGAGGATCCCGTTTCCATCAAACATGGGAAGGAACAACTTTAGCATCAGTTCTTTTCTTTTCTTTTTTGATTTTAAAAAGATTTTTTTTTATTAATTTCCATGTTTTCCACAGTGATGGACACAGAGCATTCATAGTGACTGAAAGTGAACTGCCAAACGACGACCTCCATTAACCCTTCCTCTGTACCACATCCCCTCAACATTCCACCGTGTTCAATCCCATCGCCACCTCCCCGTTCCTGCTGACGGCGATGAGACCGGCCTTGCCCTCATCTAGCCACTCCTTCACCACGTAGTTCACCACCTCCTGCAGGCCCAGCACTTTGTACTCCATTAGCGATGTCACGTCCCTCGCCAGCGTGCTGCAGATGATTGCCTCCCCTTCATCGGTGCATGGCACCGCAAATGCGTACGCCCCGACCCAATCAACGGCGAGTCCCCGATGCGGTCGTTCATCAGCCCCCGGTGGACGTCGTGGGTGCGCACTGCCTGCGTTGTCCACCACCACACACCCCACCGTCTTTGACACGTAGATGTTGATCAGGAGGTTTTTCATTTCTGATTCTTTGTTTAGGTTAGCCTCCGGCTTCTTCTTCGACTTTTTGTATTTCGAAAATTTATGACTGATCCAACCATAATTAATGGACTTTCGAAAGAACTTCTTGTTTATGCCTCCTTTGGGTCATATTTTGAAAGACTTGGTGTTCTCCCATTTCGAGTTTTAACCGTCCTTGACCACGCTGGCTTTCACAATAGCTTGAGAGAACAACTTTTTTTCTGAACCCTTGTTGTCTTCTTTGATGTGAAGTCTAATTAACAACAAATTCTTTTACATTCATGTCCTTCCGCTTGTGCTTTAGGTAGTTTTTGAAGTCCTTCCAACCGGGAGGCAACTTCTCAATAATTGTTTTCACCTAGAATGTTTCACTCAAAATCATATCTTCCCAGTGGATCTCATGTAGGATCATCTAAAGCTCCAGAATTTGGCTGATCATCGTCCAGGAAACAACCCATGATAAACTTCGTGGCTCCAGCATCCTCCGACATGGAGTCAACTATCTTGTAATCCAGGAATCGACTCACGATAAAATTTCTTGGCTCCCGCATCCTCCATCCTATATTTCTTGTCCAAGGACTCCCACAACTCTTTAATCGTTCTATTCATGTTGTACACAACATACAACGAGTTAGTAAGATAGTTGAAGATGTAGTTTCGACATGGATATTCAAAATGAGTCTAAGCCTCCACTGCACTGATGATATGAACATCAGCATGCTTGGGAGGATCCTTGGTCAAGAAACGAGTTAGATTGAGCATGGTCAACTAAAAGAGCATCTTCTGTTACAACCTCTTGAAATTTAACCCGATGAACTTCTCTGATTTTTCTCCATGGCTGATTGGAACATTTCTAATTGGGGTGAAGGGGGCCTTCATGTGATGAGTCTGTTTTACCTCAACACTATCCGCGGTCATCTCAACAGAACTAAATCTGTTTTAAGATTGTTAGACAAACTACCAAACATACACCACATGAAAAATGAGCCTTAACAACACCACAGCTACAACGGTTTTTGGGCTAAACCGTTGTTAATTTTGCAAAACACAATGATTTTTGATAAAATTGTTGTCTATTAGCAAACACATAGTAACAAAGACAACGGTTTTACACTATCCGTTGTCGTTAACTCAACGATTTTTATAAATAACAACATATTGCTCACGATTTTCTAAATTGTTGTCTTTCAGAAAGATTTTTTAATCTTAACAACAATTAGGACAACGGTTAAATGAATTGTTGTCAATAAGAATATTTTTACAACGCTTGGGACAATGATGTATAAACTGTTGTCATTGTGATAACAAGACAATGATTTTAAACCATTATAAATGAAATTATAACCGTTGTATTTTTACCCACCTCAAAATTCGCACATTGGGAAACACAAAAAATAACAAATAAAAAACTTTAACCCTATATCTATTCAACGTTTTGTACACAATGATCACCCTCCGCCTCCATCAATTGCTTTCCCTCCCCCTCTCACTCTATTGGATCGACGAAGGAAGAAGGAGAAGAGGAAGAGAGATCGCCAAATTCTTTGCTCGCTGAAATGAAAAGCTTTTTGGATCGATTTTAGTTGTTCTTTACTCTTTTGTTTTTCTTGGATTCACTAATATGGATATGCAGGAAATTTTTTTATCGTCTTCTATTTCTACAATTTTGGTATGACTCATCTCCTTTCTCTCTTCTCCCACTAAGCATTCTTCCTCTCTATCTTTCAGGATTGAACTCTAGAGTTTATAAAGTTAGATGGTACTTCCCCTATTGCACATGCAATTAGGGGGGCAAGGAATGGTGTGTTGTGAAGCAAGAGAGTAAGGAGGTAGCGATCCCTAAAAGGTAAATCCGCTACCTTAACGGCTCTCCTAAAGTCGGCCCTATGGATAGGTAGCGATCCCTCAAGCTTTGATGATTAGTGGTTCAGATGTAAGTTCAATGTTCGTTTTGTTCTTTTTTCCTCTAAGATCATGTTTCGGCTCCAATCTGGTTCGATTGTTATTCTTGGCTTTATTATTGATCTTGTCGGCAACCAAAGAGGGCTACCACGTGATGACATACCAAATGTTGATCGAAGATTGACCACCAGGTTACCGACTGGCTGATTGGAAGGCCTAGACGGACGGTCGGGGTTGACCGGCCGGATGCTGGGAAGGATAGTGGATGTGGCTTCCTGTGAGGAAAGAATCGTTAGAGGCCAGCCGGGGGGATACCTGACGCAGGCACTCTGATGATTAAGTCAGGGCTCTGGTGAATAGAAAATGAAGGGGGAACTGTATAAGAAATGTAGAGCATACATGGTTTAAAGAGGGGGGCATTTATATTAGCGGGGTGGCAGACAGAAAACTACCAAAGTATCCTACAGAACTTAATACACGAATCCGGTAGCAGGCTTTGCTGGCCGAAAAGGGACTGAATCTGTCACCTTGCTGATTAGTTGCTAGACTTAGTGGTACGACAACTTGCCTTTCTTAACTGCCTGACACGTCAGTCGACCCGCGCCGCCTCACTGTCCCCTTGTAAGGTTCCCCGAATATTCCTTCGTACTGTTGGATCGGGTTGGACCGGCTAGAGGGGGGTGAATAGACGATTAAAAAAATATAAAAGTGGAGGCACTCGTCTTTTAAAAAAAACATGGTCGCAATTGAGAACGTTGCTTCCAAGGCAGTAGACGCACAATAAAAATGTAACGCCCGCCCTTATATCTACTCTCGGGGCGGGGTTACGTACTAGTAATCCATTCATATAATAAAAATTTAACATATAATAATTGCAAGTGCGCAAGGACTAAGTGCTAAGCATGCTAGTCAATACATGTCAATCACATGTCATGCTTGATCAAAAGTTATTCTATAACATGATAGGTTCACATATTATTTCAAGCTCACAACCTAACCAAACAAAATCAAGTATATGAGAATTCTAAGTGTAATCATTATCATGCAATATCAAACCTAATTACTAACATTCATTTTTGAAGAAAATGTTATCATAAACATAGTAATGTATATATAAAGATCTTTCTTTCCCGAGCCACCACCCCACACATCTTCAGCCTCCTGCCTCTTCCTTTAGTTTAAGTGTTCCTTACACTTATCTGCAGCATAAGACAACACATAAACTAGTAAGCACAAATGCTTAGTAAGGATCCTGTCCTACTCGCATAATTCATACGAAAGAATACAACATGTACACATAATAAATCATAAGCATGAGTTCATCAAAGCATACTAAACATCCTAGTTTCTAAGCATGCAGTATAAAGTACCTTAAGCATACCCTTCACATATAATAAATGTTTTCAATGAATGTTTTCAAAACAATTCCATAAAGGTATTACTTAAAAATACATCCATATCATATAGGGCCCTGTTGTGTACCACATATTGCGCGGATCACATATTGCGCGTTCCCTAATGAATTGGGGTAGCGAGCCACCAACCAATTAGAGCAGGACCCTTCCGTCCTACCGGAGCCATGACCTTACGTTAACATGCACCCCGGATTTGTTTAACGACCCCCTTCCGAGTCGGGTACACAACTTCCAAAGTAAAATACTTATCATGCTTTTACATATATGCTAAGGAGTACTCCAAATCCACTCTTAAGGGACACACCACTCTTCAAGGGTGCTCATGATCTCGTAGGGACACACCACACAACATAAGGGGTGCTCTTGATCCCATACTTAGTGGAGTATCCTTTCAAGCATTTTATCATACATATCACATGCAATTCATAAAGGGTGCCCCATGGGCTATACATACATGCTCATACATACATCATATTTCAACCACTTACACATACCTATATATGACAAGATTGGTCACATAAATCATATTCATGTCATAGGAAGTGGTAGCATGCTTCATGAGTTAATTGAGTTCTTCTTAACCCTAACCTAAGGTTTTGGCCGAAAGTCAAGGGTAGAGGTAGCTTAGGTTTTTGACACCAAACATCCCATACA
Source organism: Boesenbergia rotunda (assembly GCA_024364735.1). Classification (NCBI taxonomy): domain Eukaryota; kingdom Viridiplantae; phylum Streptophyta; class Magnoliopsida; order Zingiberales; family Zingiberaceae; genus Boesenbergia; species Boesenbergia rotunda. The sequence continues at coordinate 48,727 of JAGFNQ010004673.1, forward strand.
AACATCATATATATATACATCATGTATCATACTAAGCATAGCATACATCATGGGGTAATCAACTTTCACAAACCCAATATATCATGCCTTGGCCGAAAATCATGCTAGGGGAAATTAAGATTTCCAATCAAGTATTCCATTTAAACATCACATGCATATACATATTATCTTACTAAACATAATCATGTCTCGTAGGGTAGTTTCACCTTCACAATCCCTAATGTTCATGCCTTGGCCGAATATCACATACTAGGGAACCTTAAGATTTCCAATCAAGCATTTCATTTAGACATCACATGCATATACATATCATCTTACTAAACATAATCATGTCTCGTAGGGTAGTTTACCTTCACATACAATTCATGCAACATATTAAGCCTAGAATACATCCTAGGATAATCATGCACCCTAAACCCTAATTTTTCTAGGGTTGGCCGAGAGTCAAGGGTAGGGGAAACTAGGGTTCTTGAACTTAGGTTTCACACAAACATTTACACAAACACTTTGTCTACACAACTAAACATGGATACATCATAGGAAACCATACAACCCTAAACCCTCTTTACTTCATGTTTTGGCCGAAACCTTATAGGGGGTTCAACCCTAATTTTTGTCATCACAACATGTAGGGAAAACAACATATAAGTATACCCTAAATTCCAAGGGGTCTTCTCATGCATCAAGGAGTAACCAAAGTCTCCCCCTTGGGGGTGGCCGAAACCTACTCAAGGGTAACCCTAAAATTTTGTTCATAACATCATGAAGGAAACAACATATACATATACCCTAAGTTCCAAGGGTCTACTCATGTAACAAGAAGTAACCAAGGCCTCCTCTAAGGGGGTGGCCGAAACTCACTAAAGGGGAAAGATCCCCATTTTCGAAAACTACAAGGAGAAGAACTCATACAATAACCATTACACTGCAGGCGAGGGGATACTTACATCCTTTCGCTTGAATTTCTCCTTCTTTTACTCCTTAGGGTACCCTTAATTGAAGGAGGGTGAGTGTTCTCCTTACTAGCACTTCTCTAGAACCTTTGGCCCTAGTAGAGGGCAAGGTCCGGTGGGATCTCCTTCCTTCCAACTCCCTAGGGTTAGAACCCTAGGGTTTACTTTTCGAAAATGAAAGGAAAGGGGGAGAGTGAATTTTCGGTGGGGAGAGTGAGGAAGAAGAAGAGAGGAAGTTATTCCAACCTCTCCTTCTCTTATTTATACTTTTCTCATGAAGAGACATGTCTCTTCACTTCCCTAGCTTTAACAAGCATGTTTCTTATTCCCTCTACATGAAATATGGCTTGGTGCGTTGGTTATGACATGATTAGTGCAACTAGGAGGTTCAATCCTTGCTTCCTCCTTTTTACTTTTCCTTTTTATCACATTTTGCACTAATCCACATCCAAGCCCATTAAGCCAAGCTCATCATGAAATTTCATAATAATAATAATAATATTTCATGAATTCATAATATTTCATATGGGAAAATTTTGGGGTGTTACAATCCTCCATACCTTATAAAAAGTTCGTCCCGAACTTTAAAATAATTCCGGATACTTTAATCGTATTGCCTCTTCTCATTCCCACGTGGCTTCTTCGAATTGTTCGTTCCGCCACAGAACATTTACTAAGGGTACTTCGTTGTTCCTTAGCTTTTTGACTTCCCGGTCTAGGATCTGAATAGGTCGGCGTTCGAAACTTAGGTTCTCTTGATCTTGTACTGGTTGGGGCTCTATCATCTGATTCACATCAGAGGTACATTTCCTGAACATTGATACATGGAAGACGTTGTGGATAGCCGACATTTCTGGCGGTAACTCCAGTTCGTAGGCCACTTTGCCTACCCGTCTCAGAATTTGATACGGTCCCACATATCTCGGACTCAGCTTCCCTTTCTTCCCGAATCTCATCACCCCTTTCATAGGGGCCACTTTCAGGAATACTGAATCCCCAACTCAAACTCTAGTGGTCTGCGTCGCTTGTCAGCGTAGCTTTTCTGCCGACTCTCAGCAGTCTCTATTCTCTGGCGAATATTCTTTATAGCCTGAGTGGTTTCATCTATAATATCAGTCTGGAGTCCCATCTCCTTCTTTTCACCACTCTCAAGCCAGCATATAGGAGATCGGCATTTCCTTCCGTATAGTGCTTCGTACGGTGCCATCCCGATAGTAGCCTGATAACTGTTGTTATAAGCAAACTCTGCCAGGCTCAGGTATCGACACCAGCTTCCCTTGAAGTCCAAGGCACAAGCTCGTAACATGTCTTTTAATATCTGATTCACCCTTTCAGTCTGCCCGTCAGTCTGGGGGTGAAAGGCAGTACTGAATTTCAGTTTCGTACCAAGAGCCTTCTGTACGTGTCCCCAAAAATCTGAAGTAAATCGACCATCCCTATCAGAGATAATGGTCTTGGGAACCCCGTGCAGTCGGACAATTTCCTTGACATACAGTTGAGCCAGCTGCTCCACTGAGTAGGTCATCCTGATAGCCAGAAATGGGCAGACTTGGTTAGCCTGTCCACAATCACCCATATACCATCATATCCATTCGTCGTTCTAGGCAGCCCGAGATGAAATCCATGGAGATGTCTTCCCATTTCCATCGGGAATCGAGAGGTTGCAGAACTCCTCCAGGCCTCTGGTGTTCTGCTTTGACCTTTGGCAGGTCAAACACATACTGACATAGTGGGCTACATCTCGCTTCATACCGGACCACCAAAACTTACTCTTCAGATCTTGATACATCTTGGTAGACCCAGGATGCATCGCATAAGGTGTTCCATGAGCTTCTTCGAGGATTTCTGTCCGTAAGTCGGAGTCGTCGGGAACACATAATCGATCCCGAAGATATAAGACTCCGCTGTCCGAAATCCGAAATCCATCGTCCTTGCCTTCGAGAACCTCTTGCTTGATTCTCTGAAGACTCAGATCTTGATTCTGCTTTTCCAGAATATCACCGAACAATGTCGGCGCAATCATCAGGGTGGACAACTGTCCTGATATGATTTCAATCCTGTAATTCATAATTTCTTCTCCTAAGGGTTGTGACAAAGCTGATAAAGACATTAAAGCAGCACATGATTTTCTACTGAGAGCATCGGCTACCTTGTTGGCTTTTCCCGGATGGTACAGGATCTCACAGTCATAATCCTTGACCAATTTGAGTCATCTGTGCTGTCTCATATTCAGATCTTTCTGGGTGAAGAAATACCGCAGACTCTGGTGATCGGTATAAACTTTACACTGAGTTCCATATAGATAGTGCCTCCATATTTTCAGTGCAAAGACCATCGCTGCTAACTCTAAGTCATGGGTAGGGTAGTTTCTTTCATGTTCCTTCAGTTGCCTAGAGGCATAGGCAATTACCTTCCCATTTTGCATAAGCACAGCTCCGAGTCCAAGTTTGGATGCGTCGCTGTACATATCGAAACCCATATCGCTCTCTGGAAGAGTCAATATTGGAGCGCTAGTCAGCCTCCTTTTCAGTTCAGTAAAGCTCTTTTCACATTCCTCGGTCCATACATATTTCTTGTCCTTCTTTGTAAGAGCTGTCATAGGGGCTGCAATCCGAGAGAAGTTCTCTACGAATTTTCTGTAATAGCCTGCTAGCCCGAGGAAACTTCTGATTTCGCTGGCATTCTTGGGTCTAGTCCAGTTACTCACAGCTTCAATTTTAATTGGGTCCACCATTACTCCTTCCTTGGATATAACATGTCCCAAGAATGATACTTGATCGAGCCAAAACTCGCATTTGGAAAATTTAGCATACAGTTGTTCCTTCCGAAGAATCTGTAGTACTATACTCAGGTGCTCAGCATGTTCTTCGGGAGTTCTCGAATATATAAGGATATCGTCGATAAAGACGATCACAAATCTGTCGAGGAATGCCGAGAATACCCGATTCATTAAGTCCATAAACATAGCTGGCGCATTGGTAACTCCAAATGGCATAACTACAAACTCATAATGTCCGTATCTGGTTCGGAAAGACGTCTTTGGTATATCCTCCTTTTTCACCCTGACTTGGTGATAACCAGATCTCAGGTCAATCTTAGAGAAAACCGTGGCTCCCTTCAGTTGATTGAACAGGTCATCTATCCTGTTCTTGATAGTCACGTTGTTCAGCGCCCGATAGTCGATACACATTCGCATCGACCCATCCTTCTTTTTCACGAACAGTACGGGAGCTCCCCAGGGGGAATGACTAGGGCGGATGAGTCCCTTGTCAAGAAGCTCTTGTAACTGTCCTTGTAATTCCTTTAATTTCGTCGGCGCCATACGGTACGGTGCCTTAGAAATGGGGTTAGTACCAGGAACCAACTCAATTGCAAATTCTATATCTCTTTCAGGTGCTAACCCTAGTAAGTCATCGGGAAATACCTCTGGGTAATTGCATACAATTTTGACATCTTCTAGCTTCAGGTCCTCTGTAGGACTGGTATCAACCACATGAGCTAGAAACCCAGAGCATCCCTTTTCTAACATCTTCCTTGCATTCAGAGCCGATAAGAATTTGCTTGTCCTCTTCTTCGGCTCTCCGATGAATTCAAATAGAATTCCCGCCTCAGGTTGGAAGGTGACCTTTCGTTTACGGCACTCAATAGAGGCGTCGTATTTGTTCAAGAAATCCATGCCCAGTATCACATCATAATCTGGCATATCAAGCACTATCAGGTCGCAGTAGAGTTCCCTATCTGCGATTCCGATCGGTGCGGCACGTAGCATTTGGGTAGAGGGCATTACCTCACCCGAGGGCAGTGTTGTCATAACACTAACCATGTCAGAATTCAGTGAACTCATCAAAATGTTTGTTTGTGACTCGCATATTAAAGAATTCCTCCAGAAATTCGGACTCGAAGTCCTTCCATTTCATCTGATCCACTGACCTTCTAGCTTTTACCCGTTCCCACCACAACCTGGCGTCGCCAGTGAGGCAGAACGAGACGCATTTAATTTTCTCATGTTCAGGCCAGTCTAATAATTCCACTGTGCTCTCAACTGTCTTGAGCCAGGCCTGGGCGTCCCAGGGCTCGCAGGTGCCCGAGAACTTTTCCGGCTTCAGTCTCTGCCACTGAATCAGATAGGCCTCCTGTCGGACTCCTCGGACCGGAGTGTCCGGGGGTGCCTGTGCAGTTGGAGGCTCAGTAGGCATCACATTCTGACTTATCTGCGGGGTTGCAGTGTTCCCCTGCTGGGTCATCAGAGTGTTTATTATCTGCTGTTGTTCAGTGACCTGACGCTGCAGACCTGTGATCACTTGCATCATATCAGGTGGGGGTGCGGTCTCATCACCCCGATTGCTACGTCTTCTAACCATATCTATCGTACAGGTGATAAATAAACTAATGTGAGAAGTAAAACTACTTTCATTAGTTATGTAAGCATAAATCACCTTTATATAATCATTACTGTACATGAAATAAAGTAAAGCAAGGTTAGGATCTCTTACTTGGAAGCGGCAGGATGAAGCTTGATATGTGTGTGGTGGAGGGGAAATCTGCTCTGATACCAACCTGTAATGCCCGCCCTTATATCTACTCTCGGGACGGGGTTACGTACTAGTAATCCATTCATATAATAAAAATTTAACATATAATAATTGCAAGTGCGCAAGGACTAAGTGCTGAGCATGCTAGTCAATACATGTCAATCACATGTCATGCTTGATCAAAAGTTATTCTATAACATGATAGGTTCACATATTATTTCAAGCTCACAACCTAACCAAACAAAATCAAGTATATGAGAATTCTAAGTGTAATCATTATCATGCAATATCAAACCTAATTACTAACATTCATTTTTGAAGAAAATGTTATCATAAACATAGTAATGTAGATATAAAGATCTTTCTTTCCCGAGCCACCACCCCACACATCTTCAACTTCCTGCCTTTTCCTTTAGTTTAAGTGTTCCTTACCCTTATCTGCAGCATAAGACAACACATAAACTAGTAAGCACAAATGCTTAGTAAGGATCCTGTCCTACTCGCAAAATCCATACGAAAGAATACAACATGTACACATAATAAATCATAAGCATGAGTTCATCAAAGCATACTAAACATCCTAGTTTCTAAGCATGCAGTATAAAGTACCTTAAGCATACCCTTCACATATAATAAATGTTTTCAATGAATGTTTTCAAAACAATTCCATAAAGGTATTACTTAAAAATACATCCATATCATATATGGCCCTGTTGTGTACCACATATTGCGCGGATCACATATTGCGCGTTCCCTAATGAATTGGGGTAGCGAGCCACCAACCAATTAGAGCAGGACCCTTCCGTCCTACCGGAGCCATGACCTTACGTTAACATGCACCCCGGATTTGTTTAACGACCCCCTTCCGAGTCGGGTACACAACTTCCAAAGTAAAATACTTATCATGCTTTTACATATATGCTAAGGAGTACTCCAAATCCACTCTTAAGGGACACACCACTCTTCAAGGGTGCTCATGATCCCGTAGGGACACACCACACAACATAAGGGGTGCTCTTGATCCCATACTTAGTGGAGTATCCTTTCAAGCATTTTATCATACATATCACATGCAATTCATAAAGGGTGCCCCATGGGCTATACATACATGCTCATACATACATCATATTTCAACCACTTACACATACCTATATATGACAAGATTGGTCACATAAATCATATTCATGTCATAGAAGTGTAGCATGCTTCATGAGTTAATTGAGTTCTTCTTAACCCTAACCTAAGGTTTGGCCGAAAGTCAAGGGTAGAGGTAGCTTAGGTTTTTGACACAAACATCCCATACAAACATCATATATATATACATCATGTATCATACTAAGCATAGCATACATCATGGGGTAATCAACTTTCACAAACCTTTATATCATGCCTTGGCCGAAAATCATGCTAGGGGAAATTAAGATTTCCAATCGAGTATTCCATTTAAACATCACATGCATATACATATTATCTTACTAAACATAATCATGTCTCGTAGGGTAGTTTCACCTTCACAATCCCTAATGTTCATGCCTTGGCCGAATATCACATACTAGGGAACCTTAAGATTTCCAATCAAGCATTTCATTTAGACATCACATGCATATACATATCATCTTACTAAACATAATCATGTCTCGTAGGGTAGTTTAACCTTCACATACATTTCATGCAACATATTAAGCCTAGAATACATCCTAGGATAATCATGCACCCTAAACCCTAATTTTCTAGGGTTGGCCTAGAGTCAAGGGTAGGGGAAACCAGGGTTCTTGGACTTAGGTTTCACACAAACATTTACACAAACATTTTTTCTACACTACTAAACATGGATACATCATAGGAAATCATACAACCCTAAACCCTCTTTGCTTCATGTTTTGGCCGAAACCTTATAGGGTGTTCAACCCTAATTTTTGTCTCCACAACATGTAGGGAAAAAACATATAAGTATACCCTAAATTCCAAGGGGTCTTCTCATGCATCAAGAGTAACCAAAGTCTCCCCCTTGGGGGTGGCCGAAACCTACTCAAGGGTGAAACCCTAAAATTTTGTTCATAACATCATGAAGGAAACAACATATACATATACCCTAAGTTCCAAGGGTCTACTCATGTAACAAGAAGTAACCAAGGCCTCCTCTAAGGGGGTGGCCGAAACTCACTAAAGGGGAAAGATCCCCATTTTCGAAAACTACAAGGAGAAGAACTCATACAATAACCATTACACTGCAGGCGAGGGATACTTACATCCTTTCGCTTGAATTTCTCCTTCTTTTACTCCTTAGGGTACCCTTAGTTGAAGGAGGGTGAGATTTCCCTTCTAGACTTCTCTAGAACCTTTGGCCCTAGTAGAGGGCAAGGTCCTTGGGTGGGATCTCCTTCCTTCCAACTCCCTAGGGTTAGAACCCTAGGGTTTACTTTTCGAAAATGAAAGGAAAGGGGGAGAGTGAATTTTCGATGGGGAGAGTGAGGAAGAAGAAGAGAGGAAGTTATTCCAACCTCTCCTTCTCTTATTTATACTTTTCTCATGAAGAGACATGTCTCTTCACTTCCCTAGCTTTAACAAGCATGTTTCTTATTCCTCTACATGAAATATGGCTTGGTGCGTTGGTTATGACATGATTAGTGCAACTAGGAGGTTCAATCCTTGCTTCCTCCTTTCTACTTTTCCTTTTTATCACATTTTGCACTAATCCACATCCAAGCCCATTAAGCCAAGCTCATCATGAAATTTCATAATAATAATAATATTTCATGAATTCATAATATTTCATATGGGAAAATTTTCGGGTGTTACAAAAAATCTCCATGTGGCGGAGAAGCCTTACAAAAATAGCACGCTAGACTTTTAGGGATTTTACAAGAATGAATTAATGAATGATTGTCTAAAGCAAAAACTCTAAGTCTATTTATAACCTAAGAGAATAAATCTGGATTGTTGATTGTTGATGAATTTTCTCTTGGCCGTTGATCCATGGATGTAATCTGGATGGTTGATCTTGGATGGGATTAAACTGCATCCATTGGATTTGATTAAAGGATAAGGTTATCTTTTAAGAGATAAAGTTTAATTAAAACTTTGCCTTCTGCTTGCAACAGCTAAATGATTTTATCTTCTGCTCGCAACAACTTTAATCACATCGCCTGCTTATCCCAATCGGTAAGTATGGAGATATAAGCCTGTGAGGTTCGAGGTTTGAATCTTCACAACAACAAATAAATCTCTTTTTTTCGGGCGCCTGGTTTGACTTGGTTAAACTGACCAGTCTTTTGGTTCTTTGTCTTTTGGGTGATTTCCGGCCAATCAGAGTTAGGCTCACCCGAACCTGACTCCGGCCTTTCGCTTCTTGAGCGTGCTTCCTCCTGGCTTCCCATCCCTCGATCGTCGCGCACGTCCTTCTCGATCCACCGACATACTCTTCCACAGCTTCTGCATCCCTCGGATTGCACCGAGCCCGTCGGCTCACATTCCTGTACAATCCTTCTCGTCTGCTATATCTTACGCTCGACTTCCTCTGTACCTAAGCTCCTGCACACTTAGCAGAGGGATTAAACATATCAGAACCTAACTTAAATCAGTTGATCACATTAAAACCAACCAGAGGTACTTACAATCTCCCCCTTTTTGATGTGCATCAATCCGAGTTAAGTTAGGGTAATTAAAATAAAAAAATATGCATAATAATGCAAACAGTGTAAGTTCAAAAAAAACTTAAATTTAGAGTAAATTAAAAGTCTACCCCTTAACTTAACCCTATTGTTCCTTCTTTGATCACATCAAAAAATGGGGAAACATAATTAAGGAAGAAATTTTGAGTTTTTTAAAAAAAAATTTAAAAAAAATCGAAAAATACTTCAGAAAATTATAACGAGTTCTTTCCACTATATCTAAATCATGAAAAATCGGATCTATGAAAATAAATTATTTATCTATTTTTAAAATTTTAATTTCAGATTTCAAGCGGAAAATCATAAAAATGAAAATATTCGATTTTTTTTGAAAAATTCCCAATAGATTGACAACATAATTGTGCAAAAAAAAGAGACATAATTTTTGTAAAAAAAATCTTGCACATAAATAATAAAAAACTTATCAGTTTAAAACAAATTTAGAAACCCAAAATAAGTTCCTATTTACAGGATTAATTAAAAACTTAGGCGGAATATAGCTTTTAGGCACTTTTTTAAATTGACCCTTATGGCTTTAAAAATACCAATTTAAATTATTAGGAAAGTTATTTTTCTTTTGGCGTAAGTAAGTTTTTCAAATTATCATTTTCATTTTTCAAAATTTCAAAAGAGGATGTAAGTGTCAATTCATTTTTTAATTTCAAAATTTCTTTTTCTAATCTACAATTAGATTTGAGCAAGGCTTTAACTCCTGCATATAATTGATCATGAGGAAGAAAACAAACCTCACTTACCGGGTCGCTTTGGAAAAGCGAGGTTCTTCCTTCGTCGTTGCTTTCTTCTGACATCTCTCCCCCTTTATCAGTGCTCCCTTCTTGATGATTTGCCATCAGCGCAAGTCCCGCGTATTCTTGACCTTCCGACTCTTCTGACGAGGACTCGTCCCAGGTGGCCTTCAGTTTTGCCTCTGAGGTACCTTCATGCAATTCCAAGAATTTCTCCAGAGCTCTTTTGTCGAGTTGTAATTCTCGATGCGGTTGACTTCTTGCGCGGGAAGAACGACTACCAGATGAAATTCCGCTTTGCCATTTG
>JAGFNQ010004673.1:62089-121966 GCA_024364735.1 Boesenbergia rotunda
TTTACGCCCTCCTTCCTTGTGTTAGATTTCAACACTTGGACATTGACATTCTGATTGTGCTTTGGATATATTTATTGGTTCTGTGTAATAGTTATTTTTAATCCCTTGTATCTGCACCTGCCTTAGATGCTCATACTCGAGTCGGAGAAGCATAGCATATAAGTGATCGTTGAGATTGCATCTTGAAGATTGTGAAACTTGCTGGCTTTAAATTTGATCACCACAAAACTTGTTTTATGTTTATATCAGTAGAGTCCTTGTCATAATAATATGATTATTTATTAACAAATGTATCTTCTTGTCATGCATGCTTTTACCTATGGTCAGATGCTCCCGGATGATGATATAGCGGGAAGATGATTAATTATTATTTTAAATATTCATGATTTAATCCTTAAATATGATATATTTTGTAAAATTTTTTTTTTTCAAATGGGACGCGAATTTTAGGACGTTGACCTTCTGGACCGTCTATCGCGAACACTTTCCGATTTACTCTAGTGGCCGGTAGAAAATTTCTGTGAGGCCGAATCGATCATCCAGGATTCGATATTATCCAACCTCATTAATCGTTTTTTACGCATATGCTCAGATGAAACCGTTCTATGTTGCTGCATTCATTGTATGAGCTAACAGATTCATTTTATCAAGCCTTGGGAGATATGTGCTGTTGATGTAATTTCTTAAGCTACTCATTAGTCGTAGTTATCTTATCTCAACAAACCTTCCAACACATTTATTGGCGGAAAGTCTGCTTTAAATTAATTTCATGAAAAATTTAGTTGGTTTTTTTCTTCTGTTACTTTTCTTCTGTAACGGACCTAAAATTTTTTTTTCTGTACCGGACCTAAAATTTTATTATATTAATTTTAATTTTATTATTATATTTATATTTATATTATATTATATTAATTTTATTTTTATTCTTATATTATATATTTATTTTTATTATTTTTATTATATTATATTATATTATCTTTATTTTATTATTATTATATTTAGATTTAGATTTAGATTTAGATTTATATTATATTTACTATATTATATATTATATATTATGTTTATTTTATTTCTATTCTTATATTATATATTTATTTATATTATATTATATTAATTATATTTTTTATATTATATTTATTATTATATTATTATTATATTTATATTATTCAACTTTATAAAAGTTATATTATTTGTAAAGTGTTGAAAAACTAATATAAGTTTTGTTATGATATTTTTTTAGCTAGGTTGAATTTGGTGGCCCCTATAAAGGTACATACTTATTAATGACTTAGACACTAGCTAAATATTGAAATTTTATAGAACAAGTCTTTGTGATACTAATTTATCAGTGATATTTATTGTTCTTAATAGCTAAGGTAACTAAAATACTATCGGTATATTCTAGGTTACTAGAGAATTTCTTTAGAGAAAACATGTATGTTTATTGGTTGGAAATTAGAATTTGGGAGCGTTGCTAGCTATATATGCAGTAAGTTCACTTGAGTTTGTTTTGTTATTTTTGCAACTCAAATACTTAATGCAAATGCCAGTGTATTAGATATTCTATGACATGGCCTGATATTTTTAGTGTGCATATGGAATTTGTTATGCACAAATAAATTTTTGAACTTTAAATATTATAATTATGTGTTAATCATATGACTTTGTTTAGGAATCAGATAACTTGGGCTTACTTCAGATTCTTGGTCCGCATAAATAAAAGAATTGATCAATGAGATTATTATTAGGCTCAACTATTGCTCCAAAATGCTTTAGCTAAGTTAACACTAGCTCACTCCCCTACGTCTATAAAATCTTTTCATGAGTTCACTACTCTTGCTATGAGACTACATTAGGATGTAATAATCCTCCCTACTTAGACTCGATGTCCTTGCCAAATCTCCAGTCTAACTGTTTTTTCTTTGGCTTCAACAACTTGGATATATATATATATATATATATATATATATATATATATAATATATATATATATATATATATATATATATATATATATATATATTTTGTATAACACATCAAATTTGCATTTGTCAATGTACGTATAAAATTGTCAGCCAGCTACAGGTACTGAAAGAGAAGTTGGCTATTGGAGAATTCGATGCAATTCTCAACATAAGAAAGCTACAGGTATTTAGTGATGAAGGATCTTTATTTTTGTGTTTCCTTTTTTTTGTCTAGTTTTCTAGTTCTGATGAAACATATCTTGGATCAAAGTCATTTACTATTTATTCTTAGACTAACATATCAAACTCATCTTTTAGAATTTAAGCTGGAAATATCACAGATATACATTGTCATGTATCCCTGTCCCTTTGGAATTTTATAGGCTCTCTTTGAAGTTGCAATTAAGATACCTTGTAAGATTCTTGAACTTCCATGATTATTAAATATCTGAATCACTATCACTTGATGGTGTTTTAGTTATATTCTCTGTCTTTTTTTTATCAGTGTTTCAATTTGTAGTTTGATTTTTTTTCGAACAAACCGAAAGACATAATTTTGAGGTGTTGATAAATGAGAAAATGAAGATCTTTAATGAGCATCTAAGGGATGTTATACTACTGCTATCTGGTATATCCTTCCATTGTTCTTAGAATTACTATTTTTTTATTTTGGACTCATCAATCAAGTGCATTTTGGACTCATCATCAATCGATTGCATACATTTGCTTTCAGCTGACTTTATTTATAACACATCTTAAAATTCATGTTGGATACAAATGTTTAAGCTGTTGGCTTTCAATCATTCACTGGATTTGTTTATTTTTAATGTACAAATTATCTACCAAAAGTAAATCTATAGCCCTTCCAATAGTTCAATTTTTTCTTCATTTCTATTTTTACATGCTTTAATTCTTTGACTGTATTGGTTCACATTCTTAAAAGTTTTGATAGTCTTGTTAGTTCACATTTTCTTGCATTTGATATTCAACTGTGGTTTCGGTAGTAAATATGTGTTGGCATGCTTGGATTTGATTTTTTTTTTTTTTATCCCACTTATCAGTCCTTCTAATCTTTTATCTTGCTATTCACCGGGAGGAAGAAATCAAATTGAAGTTTGTTATTGCACTTGACTTTAGTATGAATCACTTCTCAGTATATAACTTCCATGAATTTGGACTATATTCCCTGATAATTTCCATGGAGATGTCTCACTATAGTGTGCTTCCTTGTGAGTTGTCTTCTTTCATTGTGACAACTCTTGTGTGATTGAGAAGCATGCAAATGTTTAATTCTGAAACTTAATTTTTAAGAATCTTTACAAATACAATAATGAATGATTGTTGCTACATGAAGTGATCAAGAGAAGCAGAAGTAGTAGGGCCAAACTGTCTTTAGAAAACCAATCAACAAATTAACTTGGAAAATTCATATCCTTGTCAATCGACATGTTTAACTCTTTTATTTCAACTCTTCTTCCTTTTGAAATATGATTTCTATTAGAAAAATCAGGATTTACCCAGAAGCAAGCAGATCTCTTCTTCCCACCAAATTTCACAGATGACTTTCCAGTAGCAATGCAACTAGGTAATGATAATACAAGCTCCATCAAATATCTTTCCATTATAATCAAGTATTTTTTTTGTATCTTTCTGATTGAATTATGGCTCATTTTTGGCAGATCTATCAAAAATACAACTTGATATATGTTATTACAAAGGTTGTTTGTTTATGATCTGGAAACTGCATCTGTGGTTTATAGAAATTGAATCAGCCCAAATCCTATATTTGTCATCTCAAAGGCTCTAAGTATTGATGGTTTTTATGCCGTCAACAGGAAGGGTCAGGTTCTAGGGGGACTGTAAATGAATCGACTATTATTACATTTATCGGTGGCCAAGTATATCCACCTATCTGATTTTCTTTGATTTTTTAATTTTTCACTTTTATTATATTATTATTAACATTCATGTATCATACTTTATTAGCTAAACAATCTGGAGCTTGCTATTAACCTTACAAAATGGGGAAATCTTCCTACGGCAGAAAATTTGGTAAAATTAAAATTTTAGATTAGTACTTATATGTATATTTATTTCTCTTCATTTACATTTATTACAAATCCACCAATGTATATTTCTTGCCCATACTGAAACCCTATGTCATGCTTTATCTCAGTTGTCTTGTGGCATCTATAAAATTACCATTGGATTTAAATAATCAACCTCTTGAAATTTATTACTGAATAAATATTCTCGAGCTATCATTATTCTTCATGTTTTCTTTAGATATTTATTCATTTATTTTAGTTTTTATATCTCTCATATCCTTTATTGCTCAATTACAAAATTGTGCTTCTATTCACTGGTCAATTTTTATATACTCTCACATCTTTTATCAAAAACTTTGTTGCGTATACTTTTGCTTGTGAATACAATTGTAGCTTACTGATTTTTATATTCATGATTTTGACTCCATGTAACAAGTGCAAATACTAAGTTTTGGCCCTGAAAGAACAAAAATTAATTAACTTGGAAAAGAAAATAAAGAATGATCCTGTAAAAATTATAAAATTTAAGTATTGCATCTCTTTTGGTTAGGTATTGTAATCTATAAGTGTTTTGGATATGAACTCTTGGTGTAGTGAGTCTGATGTATAGTTGTTTTGCTACAAGTATTATATATGTTTGTCAAAAGTGATCATTTAAAATGAGATGATATGTTTGTAGATAATGATTTATTTTATATATATATATATATATATATATATATATATGCTTTTACAACAGTTTATTGTTTTGTAGTGTGTTGAGAAATAACAACGGTTAAAATGATAAAATTTCAATACGAACAACAATGCTTAAAAATCATTGTCAAAGACCCAAAAAATCATGATAAATCGATGCGTAGAGAAAAATAGGACGATCAAAGATAAACGGTTATAATCTGTTATCTTTGCATTTGAAATATAACAATTTTTAACCGTTGTAAAGGACTCCCAAAAATTGTAGTAAATCAACGCGTTGAGAAAGACAATAACACTTAAAGACAATGGTTAAAATTCATTGTCTTTTTTAGTTGAAACACAATGGTTAAAAATCATTATCATTTTTATTAAAAATCGTTGTGGTTCAAATTGATTTACAACGGTGAAAAATGTTGTGTTTTAGTTGAAAAGACAACGGTTAAAAATCATTGTCTTTGATTGAACCCACCTTTCTCAACGCATTGATTAACAATGGGTTTTGGGGTTTTTTACAATGGTTTTCTATTAGTACAGTTTGCATTAATGGTCAAACTCATGTTTTGATTAACGACAAATAGGTTAAAGTTTGGGTTGTGGTCATTTAACCTTCTACCGAGTGTACAAGTTTGAAAGACTTAGACCCAGACACCAGACTAATGTCCAAGGTTGTGGAGTCTGTTGGAGCAATCTATGGTCCGAAGTGACCATGTATTTTGATGTTTGGGTAAAGAGTTTAAGTTAGGTTCACCCGTGTATTTGATATGTGTATGTGAGTGTGCAGATTTACAGAATACACATAGACATAGCTGGAGGACTTCAGGCCCGGTGAAGGACGACAAGAGGAGACAAGCCGTGGGCTTGTATGCATCCGAGGGACCGTGGACAAAACAGTAACGATGAGCCGAGGGAAGCGCACTTCGAGGCATACGCGAAGGATGACATGAGGACGAGCCGCGGGTTCATATGCATCTGAGGGACGAGAGCTAAAGTCGAAGAAGGCTTGAAGGCAATAGGTCGAAGCTGCAAAAGAAGAGTTAGCTGAGTTGTGAGGGTCCGAGTGTGAGAGAATTGTACTCGGGAAGGGAAACCCTAGGTTTAGGGTTTGGGCAGTCGACTGATGCTTAGATCAGTTGACTGATGTAGTGCACAGAAAGATCAGTCAACTGATCTTATGTGCAGTCGACTGGTGTCGGCTGGAATTCGAACGTTGGGGTTGTAACGTTCGAATCCAAGGTGGACCAGTCGACTGGTATTGGCACCAGTCGACTGGTAATGGTTGTTTCAGCTGTGAGCTCTATTTAAGAGAGCTCGGTTTGGTTGGGCAAAGGTTGACGAAATAAGCTTGGGTAAAGCTTATTAGTAGTCTCCAAGTGCTCAGGTGTTGTTGGGAGTTTGTGGCGAGGTTTCTCCACCCACAAGGAGCGACGCGAGCTAGCCAAAGGTCTTCCGAGGAGTCATCCACCGACGGATCGGGATTGTCCACCATACGGGCAGCCGTGGAGTAGGAGCTTTATCTCCAAACCACGTAAACAGTTTGTGTTAGCATTAATTTTAATTAATAGTTAAAGTTTTCGCTTGTGCGTGTTGACACTTGTAGGAAGAAACCGCGAATCAAGTGGGTGAACGACTATTCATCCCCCACTAGCCTTACGCACCGGTCCCAACAGAGTCCTGGCGGGAAGTCTAGTTGGGTCCGTGGGGCCTGACAACTAGCTAAAATCCAAGTTGGTGGAGACTTGGTAGGAAATCCAGATAGGACATTGATAGGCCCTATCTATGTGTCACGAATGTGGGTCTCAAATTTAGATGTTTATGAAAAGCTGGAAACCCTTTTTGCAATCAAGAATAAAAGCGTAGTAAAGGGGCCACAGGTCGTATTTTTCTCGGGGCTAGTTGATGTTGTTTGATTCGAACTTGTATTTAGGTGTCGTTTGTGTTTTGGGTTTTGAAATAAGTGATTGAATTTGGATTTTTAATTGAAAATGAAATTGCAAATGACAAATAGGAGACTTAGCTAATAAACTACACAAAGGATGGTAACAACCACTCAACCAATGGAAAACTTAATCAAAGCATTTACAAAGTTTTTGGCAACTGATTTCTGATTCAAACACAAAATGATATGCTATGCAATGAAGTAAAGACAGTAATGGAGGTTTTTGGAAATAAATAAGCTAAGACAAAATATATCATGCGAAATTAGAACTCAACCAAACAAATGCAACTCAACTAGCTAAAGTATTTTTTTTGGAACCTAACCACTGATAAGTGTCATTTTGTTGATCATTTCATATGCTTAAATCCGTATTTGACCCATGTTTTACTTGTGTAATGGTGGATTTACCCTAGGTTTTAGGATTTATACTCTTTTTGGACTTAATTGCAAATTTGGTTATATTTGAGTTGTTTTGTCACTAAATTTTTGATCTACTTTTGTAGGCTTGGAAGGAAGTGGACCTAGGTTATGTTGGGTCAAGATTGAGTCAAAGTGGACCAGATCAAAGGAATCAAGCGCCGACTCATTTGGACCGTCCGATGCAAGAACGGTTAGATCTAGACCATCTGAGAACTTCTGATCGATCCGAGCTGGGGTTAAGTCTAATCGAGCGATCAGATCAAGATCTGAGAGTTTCAGCCCAATCGGAGATCATCTAGCCGTTGGATCACGATCAGAGTGATCTAGACCATCCATTTCAAACATCAGCTTGATCTGAGCCATCCGCTATAGATCTGGCAGATTCGAGCTACCCCGAGGATGATCCTGACCTCTGATCAAGATCTGGAAATTTTGAATCAAATCGGACGAGGATCCACCGTTGGATGAAGCGGAATCAATCTCAGCCGTCCACTGTTTAACTACTTAAACGAAATCAGATCTCATTTTGGCTCGGTCGCGTCTTCAAATTTCCAGCAGAGTTCTTCTTCGTTCTTCTTCGGTTTTTCTTCATTTCTTCGGCGATTTTCTTCAGTGAAGGCGTGGCCAACTCGATCACGATCTTGGAGCAAGATCTAGATCCTTGGGAGAAGGTTTCAGTGGAGATTCAAGCTCAGAATTGCCTTGGAGCAGAGTTGCGTGAGGGTTTCAGCAACTTCTGTGATCTGATCGGTTTCATTGCGATCGCGTGCCATTTTCTTCAATTGGAGCTTACTAGAGGGTCCTCTAGTATACTTTGATCGTCTTCTAGTCATCATCACACTCCGGAATCACGAGATCGTGGAGATCGATTTGATAATCCCAGCTGAGTGCAAATCTGTCATCAGATCTGAATTGGAGCCAATTTCCATAGATTTGCGAGTTTAAGGGGTTCTTGGCTTGCCCTTGCGTGACGAACAAGGTGGTCTCGAGTCAAGAGAGTGATTGAGAGTTAATTTCCTTAGTTAATTTCTGTTCTTAGCTGTAATTTCAGTTTCAGCTGTTTTTCAATTCTGTTTTTCGTATCACTGCTGTAATTTCCATTTCTGAATTGCCTCTACTTTAGTTTGGTTTAAATTCTGCAAGTAGATGAGTTAGTGAGTTTTTTTAGATGAACAGTTGTATCCAATTCCAGTGAATTTTCTGTTTGTTGCTGTGTATCAAGAGGTCATTGAGTATCAACTCTGTTTTCTGCATTTACATTGCTGTTTCTGAACCTTATATCAGAAATTTCATCTTCGTGATTTGTTTTTGCAATTGCTAGCTTAAAATTCAGAACTTAAGAGTTAGGTTTATTGTCAGTAAGCAAGTCTACTCAGTTCAGCTCGATTTAAACTTAGTTGAATTTCTGAATTGATTTTCTTTTGATCCAACTGTTGCGTATCAAGTTTTTAGTTCTGCAAATCAATCTTTAATTCTGCATTTTATATCAGTAAGTCTAGCTTGTTTCTGATTCATTTCTAGTACTAGTTGGTACAATTGTTTTCAGTTAGCTTGTTAGTCCTTGAAGTCAGCTGTTTATTGATTTCAGCCTTCAGACATGCACACTAGCTATTTCTGAATTTGGTGAACTTCTGTGTACCAGTTTGAACTTATTTGGTTCCTGAATTTCGTGTTAAGCTTGTATGAGTTTCTTCATCTGCATCTACACATTGTGGCTTGTTTCTTTCACATAGAAATTGAGATAAATTCCTGAGTATCAGTCTTCTGCAACTTTGATTCATAATTCTGCAAATCAGATTTCCATTTCTGTTGGACAGTGTAGTCTCTAGAGGTTTAGCTGATATCTTCCAATAAGTGTAAGTAATCATTGGATCTACTTCAAGTTCTGATTGAGCTGTAGAATAGAGCAATTAATTTCAGCTGGTTTGTTGATTTCTGCCTTTGATTTGAAGCATTATATCCTGCTGTCATGTGTTGAATTGCTACATTTGAATTCTGAATTTAACTCATTTCCTATTGCTGCACTCATTTTCGAATTTCTTCCTTAATTCATACTTAACTTTTCACTAATAGCTTTATCCTTCAACTTGAAGTGATTAGTATTCAGTTGTAAATTTCGGTTTGGGCTCTTAGCATCATTTGGTACATCAGATTCCTTTATTCCTTGCATATCAAGAGTTTTCTTATTCATTTGTTCAGTATTTGTTTTGCATTCAAATTCAGACTTATTCTCCAAAACTCAGTTAAGTAGCAATTGTTGATTAAGTTTTCCATTAGTTGAATTCATTAGCTATCATTACCTTGGTTAGTTTCTTAGTTAAGTTTCATTTCCTTTTTATCGCATTTTCCTTGTCTATTTGAAACCAAACCCCAAATTTTATTTGAAACCCAAAAAAATCTACGACACATAAACGCAAGTTCGAATCAAACAAACTTGAACTAGCCCTTGGAAAAATACGACCTGTGGCCCCTTTACTACGCTTTTCTTCTTTGATTGCAAAAAGGGTTTCCAGCACATTTATAAATTTCTAAATTCTGACGGATCCACATATTTCGTGACAACTTTAATTAGCTAAATTGGGTCCATCAAATTTTTGGCGCCGTTGCCGGGGAACACACTAGTTGAGTTGTTTGATTTTTGCTTGTGTATTCATTTCATATTTTTCTTGATCCATTTTTCTTGCACTTACTGCTATATCATCTGATTTGATTCTATTTGTTTCATCTTTCTATATACTTGTACTGCGATTGGTGTTTGTTTTTATGACCAGGTCTACAGGTGGTGATTTAGAGGATTTTGACCCTGAGATTGAGAGAACTTTCAGAGCTAGGAGGAGCCAGCTCAGTGTTTCAGAGGCTTTTGGCATTATTCCTACTCAGTCTATTTCCACTTATTCAGTTGATCAGATGGCAGACCACCAGAAGACCATGAAAGAACTAGCAGCGCCAGATGCTTCTTTTCAGTACTCCAGCATTGCCTATCCAGAGCTGGGTGGAGATTTTGAGCTCAGATCTGGACTTATACATCTTTTGCCTAAGTTTCAAGGGTTATCCGGAGAAGATCCAAACAGACACTTGCATGAGTTTCATGTTGTTTGCTCCACTATGAAGCCTCAGGGTATTTCAGAGGAAGACATCAAACTGAGGGCTTTTCCATTTTCTTTGACTGGAGCAGCTAAGGACTGGTTTTATTACTTACCTACTGGGTATGTGTCTAGTTGGATTTCCATGAAGAAGGCTTTCTTAGAAAAATATTTTCCAGCCTCCAGAACAGCAATTATCAGAAAAAGTATCTGTGGCATTCAGCAGATAGTGGGAGAGACACTCTATGACTACTGGGAAAGATTCAACAAGCTTTGCTCCAGTTGCCCCCAGCATCAGATTAGTGAGCAGCTCCTCATCCATATTTTATGAGGGACTTTACAGATGGATAGGATTTTGATTGATGCAGCAGCTGGAGGGGCTTTAGTTAACAAAACACCACATCAAGCCAGGGTGCTTATTTCGAATATGGCTGAGAACTCTCAACAATTTGGAAGCAGGGCATTATCTACTAGAGGGGTTAATGAAGTTCAAGGGGTTTCTAATGATCAAAAGGAGATTAGTAGTGCATTGTTAGAACTCACATCAGCTGTTAAGCAAATGGGTCTTCAGATTTCAAGTCAGAATTCAACTCCTTCAGCACCTCCACAATCAAATCAAATGGTGATGAGTGTATGTGGAATTTGTTCTAGCAAGGAACACACTTCAGATTTATGCCCCAACCTACAACAAGATGAGTCAGTAGCAGCTTTGGTTAGGGGACAATTTCAAGCTAGGAACAATCCATACTCTCCTACTTACAACCCCGGGTGGAGGGATCATCCAAACTTGAATTATGGGAATTCTTTTTGCCAACAAGGCCCACCACAACAACAATCACAGCAACCCCAACAAATGTTCCAGCAAAGTCAGCAGCAACAACAACAATCACAGCCACAAAATCAACAATTTCAGCTTCCAAATCAACCAATTCAGCAGCCATTTCAAGGGTTTCAACAAGGTTTTCAAGGGAATTTGAGTTATCCACAGCCATATCAACCTCCACAGCAACAAGTTCAACAACCACAGCAAAATTTCCAGCCTTGGAACCAAAGTTTTCAGCCCCAACAAGCCCAACAACCACATTTCCAAAGATCCCAGCAAATCCAACAATTTCAGCCTACTTCCTCATCATATCAAGGTCAACCAAGGACCTATGCTAATCAAGGAGGCTATGGGAACTCAAATGGAGGAGATCCACAGCAACAACAAATGATGGAGATGCTACAACAAGTGCTCCAACAACAACAACAACAACAACAACACACTCAATATCTTGAGAAATAAATTGGGCAAATGGCTAGTAATATAAATCAAAGTAAAGCTCAAGGATCGGACCTATTACCTTCCCAAGCTGTTCCTAACCCTAGAGGAAATGTTAGCGCAATTTATTTGAGGAGTGGGAAGGTGGCATCAACTCAAAATGACCCAAGAGCAGATTTTTCTGAAAACAGGGCAGCATCTTCGTTTCCAGCCCAAATCAGTGCCGAAACCACTCCAATTTCAGTGGATACCACCCCTAGCTCGTGCCCAACTACTTCATCTATCAATCCTCCAATTTTGGTGGAAAACGGAACACAAAACAGTGGCGAGACAGTTCCTACAGCAGCTACGGAAAACAGGGCAGCAACAAAAAAATCAGCCCCACCCATTTTGGTTCATGAGGAGGAAGTTCCTATTCCTTTGCCTTTTCCAAATGGGAGAACTCCAACCAGAAGACAAGGGGAAGAGGAGAAAGCAAAAGAGTACAACGAATTGGTAAAACTTTTTAGTAAAGTTGAAATTAATGTACCCTTGCTGACAATGATCAAACAGGTTCCTAAATATGCGAAATTTTTGAAAGATCTTTGTGTTAACAAGAGAAAGCTTAAGGAGAATGAAATGGTCAGCATGGGGAAGAATGTTTCATCACTCATCCATGCCATACCTCAGAAGTGTGAAGACCCTGGCATGTTCACTGTATCTTGTGAGATTGGAAGCACCACGCTACATGATGCTATGCTTGATTTAGGAGCTTCTATTAATGTCATGCCCAGGACAGTTTTCCAGATGCTTGGCATTGGACCTCTACAGCCCACTGGAATTATGATTCAGTTAGCAGACCGGAGTCAGACCCGCCCGGCAGGAGTCATTGAAGATGTGTTGGTTAAAGTGAAAGAGCTGATTTTCCCTGCGGACTTCTACATTCTAGACATGGAGGGAGAGTACCTTGCACGTAGATCCCCACTTATCCTCGGAAGACCTTTTCTGAAGACTGCAAGAACCAAAATTGATGTATATGCTGGCACCCTTTCGATGGAGGTGGGAGACACAGTGGTCCAGTTTAGTATTTTTGATGCCATGAAGGACCCTAAGGGAAATAGTTCTATTCTGAGCATAGACACCGTAGATGAGACTGCTGAGGCACAGACCATTGCTGATGATGGTATTTTTGATATAGTGAGAGGAGAGTTGGTTTTAGAGGAGGATTCATCTGATTTTTCTTGTTTTGTATTTTGTGATGATATTGTTTTTGATAGCCCTATTCTTTTTAATAATGTTGTTGCAGAGATTACTCAGGAGGCATGCACAGGAGATTATTCTATAGGTGTAGGGGATTGCACAGAGCCCCAGGGACCACCACCATTTCCAGAAAATGTAGGGACTTGCATGTTGGAGCAAGTACCCAAGGATCACCTTTTTCAGTTGATTGTTCACCAGATTTTGAGCCGAGATGGAGGTATTTCTTGTAGATCCAATAGACATTTTCATCCCAGATCAGGTAAGTATTTCTTCTTTTCCTTTAGAGAATTTTAGGGAGATGTCTAGATTTGCATGTGAAGAATTTTTGATTCATCATTTGTGAAAATAATTGTGGAAATTCTTTAGAGGCCCCAGACTTGATTTTATGCATTGCTATGATATTCTTGAGACAGATTATGCTAAAATTGATTTTGAAAAATTTTAGAGCCTGAAATTGAAGTAGTTTATTGTGAAGAGTCTCTGGCTATTCTTATGCTGAAATTGAATGTGACAAACTTCTAGAAGTACCTGAGATTGATTTTATGACTGTGAGATTTTTCTTGATATACCTCATGTAGAATATGCTTGTGAAAATTATTGAGGTACCCAAAATTGATTTATTGGATGCGATGCATTTTTAGATACATTTATGTAGAGATTGATGATATTGCACTTCTTTCTTACCCTGCACGCTTGAGGAAGGTTTTACATGGTTTTGCAGGGTCCCAGAGATTTCTTGAGTGGGTTCTACATCTAGACAGACTTCAACCACCTGGAAGATTTTTCAAAAGAATAAAGAGGGAGGAGATGAACTTGCTTTGACTATAACACTCCACCTCAGAAGTGGTTATTGTATTAAATCACTTCGGCCACCTGGACATTTTATTGTGAAGAATAAGTGTGGGGGAGTGCAACAAAATAAAATTGAGCAAATAAAGGAATTATTTTTAGCTACTCCTACTCCTCCACTACCCAGATGGAGATTATTCCTTGATAGACTCCGACCGCCAGAAATAAAAGGGAGTTTACTTTTTTCTTGCATTTTCTTTCATTGCCTTTTCCTCTTTATGCTTGCTAGAAGTAGAATTTTCTTTTGAAATAAATTCTTGCTAATAAATGCATGAGTAGAGTAGAATTAATAAATAGGCATTATAAATGCCATTTTATGTCTTTTGGCACTTTTCTTCATGATAGGAATAAATGTATCCCTTTAGGTTATTTCATAGCAATTTAGAGTCTTTTGAAAACAAATTAAATTTGGTTGTTAAAACTTAGGGTTTGAGCTCATGATGAAATCTTGGATGCTTGAGTACTACTTGGCCATGGATTCTTGATTGAGGACTTGAGATGAATTATTTTTACCTAGTGAGGGTTAGCCTTATTTTTGTGAAACATACATGTGATTGTACTCTAGAACTTGCTTAGGTTCTTTCAAAGTCATATTTCAATGTTTAGATCACTTCTATAGAGGCTAATACATTTGTTTACCTTTCCATGTCAATTCTTGGCAAAAATCATGTTCATTCTATTTTCATTCCTTATTTCCTATTCCTAACCATGCTTTCTAGGGACTTGTTTGTTTGGAGATATTCTTTGATGTGATTTTGCCCGAGACGGACAAAAGATTAAGTGTGGGGGAGTGGATAGTGTGATGGAAACATTTGAAAAAAATTCATTTCACTAATTGAGTTGAAGCCAAAAATTGCCAATTGGAGTGGAGTTTGGTATCAAGATTAATGGGAATTCAGTTGTGAATTGGAGGTGAAGTAAATCTTGAAAAGAAAAAAAAATCTGTAATGGAAGAATGGTATACGGAAAAAAAAAATCTGCAGTAAAAAAAAAACAGAAAAAAAATGGCACCAAATGGAAGAGGAAAAAAAAATTGTGCCAAGGAAAAGAGACAAAATTTTGTAAGACTAACTTGGGTTAGAGATGATGTGGATTAAGTATTGAGAAGTTGGGAGCAGGGAAGTTAAAATCAGCATCATTGTTAAAAGTCTGAGTTGAAAAAGAAGAAGAAAAAAATGCTGGAAAATTGAGGCAAATGCAGAAATGTTTGGTGCCAAAACAGGGAGAAAATTTTGTGCAGATCTGAACTGATGCTGAACTGATTTGAATTGAAACCAATGCAAAGGTGCTGTCAAGGATTAAAACAAATACTAGCAAGAACTCGGGAGAGCAGAAAATTGGAGGGCAGCAAGTTGAGAAAAAAAAATGCAGCTATGAAAAAGAGGAAGAGCTGGAAATTAAAGGGAAAACACATTGATTCTTTTTAGCAAATCGATTGAGATACAGCTGATACTAGTCAGTTTGTTTGAAGTTTATTTGGTATCAGATTCTGGAGCTGAAAACTGTAAAGAGTTGGGGGAATTGATTGTATACAAAAATGAATTGAAAGCAAGTTAAACTAACAAGTAGCAACCTATTTGAAGCTCATGGAATTATTGGATTGTAAGGATTCTGATCAAAATTTGGAGAAGCTGAACACATCATTAATAAAATAAGGAGTAGCTGCAGGAAAGTTAGTGAGTTAGCAGCTGAAAAAAAAAACCAAAAAAAAAAAACAGTTTGAAAAAAAAAAAAACAAGAAGCAAGTTGGCACAATGAGAAGCAAGTTGGCACCATGAATTAGTGAAGATAAGTTCATCCGAATTGAAGATCTGCTCATCTACATTTTGAATTTACTAGAGAGAAAGGAAAAGAAAAGAAAAATCAGGAATGAAAAGAGAAGAGCAAAAATTGGCACACAAGATGGAAAGTTGGCACAAAGGAGTTGATGAGACTTTTTCATCAAATTTTTGGAAGGGCATTGCAAAGACTTATTCCATTCCACTTTGGACTTCATTATATGGACTGAAAGGAGGGCAAAATGCATCAAGAATATCCTTGAACATCCAAGTCTTCCATTTCATTCAAATTAGCTATTTACTTTGCTTTTATTCCATTTCTACCATTTCCTATTTCTTTCACCTTTGAATAAACTTTTATAGATGATTGATTCTAATCATGAATAATGGTGGAGAGTAGATAATAAGCAAGTTTATGGTAGTGCAAGAAACATGTGTGTATGAGTGAGCTCCATTTTTCATCATGTACTTGGAATTTAGGAAGAGAGCCACCAAGAGTTTCCCTTGAGAGGTTTAGTGAGTGAAATTCATCTCAATGAATCATGAAGGTTGAATTTGTTAAGTTGTTGATTTAAGGACAAGATACTAGTCTATAGAGCTTAGATTTTTGAGAATTAACAACCCTAGGTAATCTCTTTTCAATTGCTTCTACTTATGTTTGGGAATAACCTAGGGGATACATATTTAGTACTTTTCGCGAGACGCTCAAGCTTAAGTGTGGGGGAGTTGATAAGTGTCATTTTGTTGATCATATTATATGCTTAAATCTGTGTTTGACCCATATTTTACTTGTGTAATTGTGGATTCGGCCTAGGTTTTAGGATTTACACCCTTTTTGGACCTAATTGTAAATCTTGCTATATTTGGGTTGTTTTGTCACTAAATTTTTGATCTACTTTTGTAGGCTTGGAAGGATTATGGACCTAGGTCATGTTGGGTCAAAGTCGAGTCAAAAGTGGACTAGATCAAGTAATCAAGCTCCAACTCATTTGGACCGTCCGATGCAAGAACGGTTAGATCTAGACCATCTGAGAACTTTTGATCAATCTGAGCTGGGGTTAAGTCTAATCAAGTGATCAGATCAAGATCTGAGAGTTTCAACTCAATCGGAGATCATCTAGCCGTTGGATCACATTCAGAGAGATCTAGACCACCCATTCAAATATCAGTTTGATCTGAGCCATCCGTTGGAGATCTGGCAGATCCGAGCTACCACGAGGTTGATCTTGACCTCTGATCGAGATCTGGAAATTTTGAATCAAATCGGACAAAGATCCACCGTTGGATGAAGCGGGATTAATCTCAGCCGTCCAAATTAAATGGTTTAAGTTTAAATGGGAATTCCCTCGGCAGATCTCGGGGTCGCGACCTCACTTCTCCCTTTCGTTCTTCAGCTCGTTCTTTTTGATTTTGGCATCGTTTTCCTTCAAATTTCTTCCATTAGAGGCGTGGCCGAATCGATCACAACCTTGGAGCAAGATCTGAATCTGTGGAAGAGCTTCCAATGGAGATTTAATCACTGATTTGCAGCTGTGCGCAATTCTGCGATCAGATCTGAAGTTGGAGCGATTTTCCAGCGATTTGCGAGTTTAAGGGTTCTTGGCTTGCCCTTGCGTGACGAACAAGGTGGTTTTGAATCAAGGAATGGTCGAGATTTAGTTTTATGGCAATTTCTTTGTGTTTTAGTTGTAATTCCCTAGCTGTAATTTCTGTTTCAGCAATTCTGCTTTTCTGCACTTGTATCAGCTTGCTACTTTCAATCTTTGAACTGTTTGTCTTTAATTCGGTTTTAATTCTGTAAGACAATTAGTTAGGGAGTTTGTTTAGATAATAATAGCTTTAATTCTTAGTTCAATTTGTGTTTTTCTGTTTGCGTATCAGAATTTAAGCTTTGTATCAGTTTCTGATTTGCAGTTTCAATTTCAGTTCTGAATTCATATCAGTTGATTAGTTCTTTACCTTCAGTTGTTCAGCCTTCATTACCTAGAGAACAATCATCCTAAATTCAGTTCATTTCGTGCTTAGTCCATTTCTGAACTTCTTTACAGCTTTGCGTATCAGGTTTCTGCTGTGTGCCAATGTCAAATCTGCATCCTTCCATTAATATTCTGAATTGAGTGTTAGTTGTGAAGTTTGGCAGCTGGATGTATGAGTTTCAGTTCTCGTTAATGCTACTTAATGCTTGCATTCGAACTTGCATTCTGCATTCATTCTATTACAGCATTTTCATGATCAGATTCTGAAATACATGAACTTGTTCCTTCAATTGGTTGTTTCTGAATTAGCTAGATAATTTCTGCAGATGTAGTGTATCATTCTTGCAGCCTTGTCGAGAACTTGATCTCATTTGTTTCGTTTACCTTCTATGAGTTTGGATTGATCTACATTTCTGTACTTTCATTCTGAAATTCTTGAAAAATCATTTCTGCAATAGTTAAGTCTGAATTTTGCATTCAATTAGTTTTTCAAAGCCAAGTTTGCTACATCAGTAGTTTCACATTTAGAGTAATGCTGTTTTTCTTGTACCAAGTTGTCATTCAAGTCTGCATTTAGTATAATTAGTTCATTCTTTTACAGCAGCTTTCGGCACAAGAATTCCCTTCTCTTGGTATCAAGTTTAGCTTGTGAATTCATGCATTTCAATCCTGTAATAAGCTCATGCTCATATTGATGCATTTAATTCTGAATTTCATTTCCTTATTCATGCATTTAATTTCATTAATAGCTTTGTTCTTCAAGTGATGTGATTAGTCATTTCTTAGTTTGTTCCATATTGAGTATCAAGTTTGCATTTCTTGTTATTGCCTTTCCCTTTCATTTTTCTTGTCTATTTGAAACCAAAATCCCATTTCTTATTTGAAACCCAAAAACATTTACGACACATAAACTCGAGCACGAATCGATCAACTTGAACTAGCCCTTGGAAAAATACGACCTGTGGCCCCTTTACTACGCTTTTATTCTTTGATTGCAAAAAGGGTTTCCAGCTTTCATTTATAAATATCTAAATTTGAGACCCACATTCGTGACAGTCATTTTGGGTCCATCATATATCATGATCCCTAATTAATCAAAAGATCAACGGTTGACCTCAGAAATAATTCTGAAACCCTTCAGCAGCTATAATGAATCGTGCCCCATTCCCTTCACCATCTTATACCCACTTGGTTCAAGACATGGTCTATCTGTGTCAGTCCCCACTAGGCTGACTACGTCACACCTAGCCCAAGTAACGTTTTCTCGTCCTACGGATTCTAATTACTCTCATGTATTTAAGAGATTCATACTCTGAACATGTCATGCTCTGGCCAGAGGCTTCGAGTAACAATCCGACGATAGGCCTTGGGTATACATCTCCTCGCAAGGAGTGGTGAATCCTTTGTAGGCTGTTCAAACATCTTCGAGCACTTCGGCTTATACCCAATCATCCTGGGTCCATACCTCCTTGGAGATGCTTGCTTAAGATGTCAAAGTATAATTCTCCATGACCAAGATGACTTGAACATCGCAAGTCAAAGGAACATCACACTTAAGCTGCAATAAGAACTTCATTGACATATCTATATGTAGACTATCATATGAAGTTTTACAGCTAGTCACTCCAATGAACTAGTTCCCTTAACTAGCATTCATGTTTATCTCCGGACATCCCAATGACACCAGCCAGTGAAAATCAGCTGATTAGAGAATAACCCATGCTAGTCTCAACAGAATTGATAGTATCCGTATTTATCAATTCATCGACTAGAGACAATTTCAATACTTCACAATTGCACATGTAGAGATAATCACTAGTTGTGAATTCATCACAAATTCTCTCATGCTGTGAATTGTATTGCGACATTCAGTAAATGAGTTTAAGATCTCAATCAAATACATAAACATGTATACTCAAATAGTGAATATTTATTTATTAAAATAAATGATTACAATCATATGGCGATTGCCTTAGGATACCTTTCTGATATCACTAACAAACTCCCACTTGGCCTAATGCCAATCGCTACGGTATCCAATACCACAGGCTCTAACATGACCCTCAAACTTGCTTTGAGGCAAGACCTTAGTTAAATGATCCGCTAAATTCCTTTCAGTGGGAATTTTCTCAATTTGTATATCATTCCTACTTATAATCTCTCTGATCAAATGATAGCGGCGAAGCACATGTTTGGATCGCCGATGAGACCTTGGTTCCTTTGCTTGTGCAATAGCTCCATTGTTGTCACAGTAAACAGGTATTGCTTTATCAATGGTTGGAACCATACCAAGTTCTGAGACAAACTTCTTGATCCAGACTGCTTCTTTTGCTACTTCCGAAGCTGCAATATATTCCGCTTCCGTGGTAGAATCCGCTACGATGTCTTACTTGGAACTCTTCCAACTTATTGCGCCTCCATTCAAAATAAATAGTATCCGGACTGAGATTTAGAGTCATCCTTATCTGTCTGGAAACTGGCATCTGTATACCCACGTATTACCATATCACCTTCTCCATATATTAGGAACACATCCTTAGTTCTTCTTAAGTACTTGAGGATTGTCTTGACAGCCGCCCAATGATCCATTCCTGGATCAGACTGGTATCTGCTTGTGACGCTCAGAGTATACGATACATCGGGCCTAGTACATAACATAGCATACATGTAGAGGTGTCAATTCGGGTGGGTCGGGTCGGGTTCGAGTCGGGTTGGGAAAAAAAAATTTTTAACTCCCAACCCGAACTCGACCCGAACCCGATTTCAACCCGAAACCCCCAAACCCAAACCCGAACCCGACCAACCCGACCCGGCCCGAATAACCCGAAAAAACCGATTCAAAACGTCTTGTTTCGCTATTTTCCCTATAATTCTTCACTTTTATCTCAATACTTCATCATGATCATACTATATTGATATTTATATACATAAAAATATCTTAATTTTCAAAATAAAATTTGATTTAACCCCAAAAAATCCACAAAATATTAAATTCGGGTCAACCCGAACCCGACCCGACCCGAACCCAACCCGAAAATTTTCAACCCGAAACCCCCCAACCCGAACCTGACCCGAACCCGAAAATTTTCAACCCGAACCCGATTTTTTTCGGGTCAATTCGGGTTGGGTCGTCGGGTCGTGTTGATTTTTGACACCCCTACATACATGATAGATCCTATCACGGATGCATAAGGAATCTTGTTCATGCAAATCCTCTCTTCTTCTGTGCACGGACACATAGACTTCGAAAGGTTGATCCCATGCCTGATGGGAAGGTAACCTTTCTTGGATTCCGACATGCTAAACCTTTCTAGCACTCGGTCTATATATGTAGACTGCGAAAGGCCAAGCAACCGTTTTGATCTATCTCTATAGATTCTAATCCCAAGGATATAGGTTGCTTCTCTCAGGTCTTTCATGGAGAAAGTTTTGAACAACTAAATTTTAACTGACTGTAAGACTGATATATCGTTTCCTATAAGTAATATGTCATCGACATATAACACTAGGAATACGACTGCACTCCCACTAACCTTCTTATACACACAAGGTTCGTCAGGATTTTGTGAGAAATCAAACTCTTTGATTGTCTCATCAAAACGGATGTTCCAGCTCCTAGATGCTTGCTTTAATCCATATATGGATCGTCGAAGCTTGCATACTTTGGCTTTATTAACCGATGTGGAACCTTCAGGTTGTATCATGTATACATCCTCAAGCAGGTTTCCATTAAGGAAAGGTGTTTTCACATCCATTTGTTATATCTCATAATCATAATGAGCTGCTATGGCCAGGAGCATCTGAATGGATTTAAGCATAGCTACTGGCGAATAGGTTTCGTCATAATCAATTCCTTGTTTCTGACGATATCCTTTTGCCACTAATCTAGCCTTAAAGGTAACAACATTACCTTCCATGTCGGTTTTCTTCTTGAAAACCCACTTGCACCCTATGGGCTTAATCCCTTCAGGTGGGTTAACCAAGTCCCATACTTGATTTTTGTACATGGAATCCATTTCCGACTTCATGGCTTCAAGCCATTTATCCCTTTCTGAATTTTTCAGAATATCATCATAACTGATAGGTTCATCATCGTTAATGAGTAACACGTCGTTCGATTCACTTATGAAAAATTCGTATCTCTCTGGAATATTACGTGTCCTATCAGACCTATGAAGAAGTGGTGTTGTTTTAGGTTCAATTGATAGCTCATCACTATGAGTTGCTGGTTGTGGGTCTAGACTAGGTGTCTCTGTCATGTCTGTTGGAGTTTCTTGAACTTCTTCAAGTTCAATGCTACTCCCACTATTTTCTTGTAAAAGAAATTCTTTTTCTAGAAATACAGCATGCCTTGAAACAAACACCTTTTGTTCCAAGGGATGATAGAATTGGTAACCTTTCGTTTTCTTAGGGTAACCAATAAATAGACATTTATCAGACAGCATCCAATTTGTCTGATACAGTCTGCTTTACATAAGCAGGACAACCCCATATCTTTAGGTGAGATAAATGAGGCTTCTTACTATTCCACGTCTCATATGGAGTAGTAGAGACTACCTTGGTCGGGACTCTGTTTAGTAAGTAAACAGCTGTCTTAAGCGCATAGCCCCAAAAGGATTTTGGAAGAGTTGCATGATTCATCATAGATCTAACCATGTCCATCAAGGTTCGGTTATGCCTCTCAGATACACCATTATGCTGTGATGTATATGGCGGAGTCCATTGAGATAATATCCCATTGTCCCTAAGATAATCTTGAAACTCTTGACTTAAGTATTCACCACCCCGATCGGATCAAAGTATCTTAATACTTTTGCCAAGCTGTTTCTCTACTTCACTTCTGAACTCTTTGAATTTCTCAAAAGCTTCAGATTTGTGTTTCATTAAGAACACATACCCGAATCGTGAGTGATCATCGATAAAGGTAATGAAGTAGCTATAGCCTCCTTGTGCAAGAGTTGACATTGGTCCACATACATCAGTATGTATTAGACAAAGCAATTCTCTCACTGGTTTACCTTTTTCGGAAAAGGGTAATTTGGTCATCTTGCAATTTAAGCATGATTCGTATGTATCAAATGAACCAGGTTCAAATGATTCCAGAATTCCACATCGGTGTAATTTGGTCATGCGTTTCTTGCTTACATGGCCAAGACGACAATGCCACGTATAGGAGTTTATTTGATTATCTATTCGAGCACGTTTGTTGTTAACTTCGATATTGAAAACGTCACCGGATAAATCTAACGTGTAGATACCATTACATAAAGTTCCAGTCCCATAAAGAACATCATTTAAAGTTATGTAACAGTAATTGTTACTAAAAGTTAAATGATAACCCTTTTCATTCAAGCATGAAATAGATACAATGTTCTTTATTAACGATGGAACAAAATAACAATTATCCAATTCTAAGACAAGTCCAATAGGGAGCTTTAGCAAATATGTTCCGATGGCAACAGCAGCAATCTTTGCTCCATTTCCAACTCGCAAATTCGCTTTTCCCTTGACGAGTCTTCTTCTATTCCTTAGCCCCTGTATGTCATTACATATATGTGAGCTACACCCAGTATCAAGTACCCAGGTGTACGAGGAAATAGAGTGACATTCAATAACGAAGATACCTGAAGAGGATGGGGCATCGGATGCCTTCTTCTTCAAGGACTCAAGATAAACCTTGCAGTTTCTTTGCCAGTGACCCTCCTTGCCGCAGTGATGGCAAGTGTCTTTTGGTGCCTTTTCAGTCTTTTTGACCATTTTCTTCCTTCCCTTATTTTGTTCTTTGGGCTTCCTCTTAAAACCTTTCTTTGAGGAACCAACTAATAGTACCGTCTTCTGTTCCTGCTTTACAGAAGGCTCTACAGTCTTCAGCAGGTTAAGCAACTCAGGAATGGTAGTTTTTAGTTTGTTCATCCGATAGTTCATCATAAACTGAGTACCTCTTGGGCAAACAATGCAGAATTAAGTCAATACTCAGTTCGTGATCTATTGCAAATCCGAGTGTGTCTAGTCGCTCAATGTACCCCAACATCTTCAACACAAACTGTGAAACAGAAGTGTCTTCCTGCATCTTAGAGGTGAAGAGGAGTCTGGAGACCTCAAACCTTTCGGATCTCGCCTGCTTGTCAAATAGCTCATGAAGATGGAAGACGATGGTATGAGCATCCATATACTCATGCTGCTTTTGTTGCTTAGGTACCATAGCGGCCAGCATGATGCAACTCGCAAGTTCATAATCGGCCACATGTTTCTGATAGGCCACTAACTGGTCTGGAGTTGCATCTTTAGGAGGATGGTTGGGAAGTTGTTCTTCAAGGACATAAGCAAGCTTTTCTCCCTTGAGGACTATCCTCAGGTTTCGAAGTCAGTCCATGAAGTTTGGCCTAGTCAGCTTATTGGTGTCTAAAATGGAACGCAAATTCAGAGAAGACATGATCAGGTGATTATCCTAGAAATACAAATTGAGGTTATGATAAAGAATGCATCAATATACATTAATTAAATTCAATTTATTTTTCGAATTGAATAACCCTTTTTATCAATTCGGGAGATCGTAGGAACATCTCCAAATAGGATGATATCCAACCATAGATAAGAACAACCATGGCTAGAGTCCATCAAGTTATTCTTAGCTATGAAGGTAGGTAATTATACCGATTACATATTATACATATGTAACTATCACATTATGCTATCAACTAATTGAATGTTTGCATAAATCATTGGGTTGTTAACTCATTAACAAGTATGCAACAATACACATAGCACCCAACTGCACCTCTCTTTACATCGACCTTGGCTGTGGCACAACAAATCGATGCTCCAAGCTTAAGGCTGACCCATTAATCAAGAAATAGTTTTAATATGGTTGAGGCTCATTCAACCGTTTAGTCAGGCTTGGATGTGTCCAACAACCAAAACTAATGATTGACCTCTGACTCCAACTATATTAATCATAAACTAATTCCATGGTTTGAACATGTTGAGGTTCAAGCGGGGCATGGATGTGTCCATCAACCCAAACGAGAAACAAAACTCCGGTTCTAACCATATTAATGGAAGATGTTGGCCTTAACATTTTGTAAGGGGTTTTGGGTCTCATCCTTTTCTTTTATGCACATTCATGACATATAATTATGTCATGTTCTAACGATTTCCTTAATAAAGTATGTATGTGACTTAATTTATCAATTCTCATTAATTGAATTAGGAACCGGATTTCCTAATTCTAATTTCATACTTTATTCAAGAAATTATTTTTGGGAAACAATTTCCTAAATTATTATAATCAATTTCGGAATTAATATGTTTAAGACTTTGATTTCTCTAAATCAAATCTTATTAAATTAAGAGACAGATTCCATTAATTCAACCACATATTATTCTCATGAAAATCTTATTTAAGGAAATATACTCTATAGGAAACAATTTTCCTAATTAATTTTGGAGACAATAATATGTAAGAGTATCACCTCATAAATCAAATAAGGAAATTATCGTTTGAGAATCACCTCAAAAATTTCTAAGATTTGATCACATATTTTATTTATGAAAAATTAATAATTTAATTTGGACGGCTCCCCGAGGCTCAATCCAAATTAAAATTTTGGCAGTTTAAATTCAATTTAGGAAATTCAATTATAACAACTAACTTTAAATTAGACGGCTCCCCGAGGCTCAATCCAAAATAAAAAATTTTGTAAATAATTTAATTTCCAATTATGAATTTAAATGTCAATTAATATTCCCATAATTTGTCTAGACTTTATTGAAAGAAAGTGCCCAAAATTGCGAGCTTTCCATAAATGGAAAGCTTCCAAAAATAAAAGGTTTTCAGAATAATTGTAAGTTTCTGGTACAAAGAAAACTTACGTTTTCCCAAAATTGGAAAATTTTCAAAATTGGAAAGTTTTCACAATTATCATAAAAATTTTAGAAACAGGGATATTTCAAAAGTTTGCGAAATTTCATGATGATTTCCAAACTTTGAAATTCCTAAATCGAAAATTTACCATAATTGGAAAGTTTCCATAATTGGAAAATTTTCCAAAATTGAGATCATGACAAAGTTTTCCGCAAAAACAATTATATGATTATGTCGAACACAAACCTCGGCTCTGATACCACTGTTGGGACCAGGTGCATGTTGACATGGATGCGGGTTCGTAATTTTAAAATTAATTACGTGCAGCGGAAGGTTTAGCATAAATAATTTCTCAAATTATTTAACCAAAAGTCTAAGCATGCAACTTTTTCTTGTGTAGACATAATCATATATTTAAAATTTTGCAGAAACGTAAACTAATTTACTTATTACCTCGCGTAACTCGAAGGAAGGGATGAGATCCAACCGTAAGCGTCCCTCGGAAGCTCCGCCTCTATTCGCGTCCACGCCGAGTATCTTCGGGATGACTTCGCAAAGCCACGAGTTTCGTGTTCTCGAGAACTACTAGATTCTCCGAGAACGCGACAAGAAAAACCAAGAGAGAAGTAATCACATCGGAAAAACTCACTACCAAGGTTGGCCGAAATCACAATTCTAGCGAGAAGGAGGAAGATGACTTGCGCCCAATCCCAAGGTGACGATGGCTGGAGAGGAAGATCGTCCCAACGGAAGAACTTCGTCGCCTCGGTGCTTCTCCTTGTGCTCACGGCAAGAAGAAGGGAGAAGAACCTTGTGGCCGGCCAAGAGGAAGAAGGGAGGAGACGGAGAGAGTCCAGGCAAGAATACTTCGATTGATTTTCCAAGCCTTGCCTTGGGTCCTTTATATAGTGGCCTCTCAACCGCCAAGTCTCCTTTTTCTTATGGAATAAATTTTCTATGACTTATTCCATCATGCCAAGTTTTATCATTTTTTAATTTATGATAAAAATCAACCAAGTCTTTTTTTTCTTATGGAATAAATTTTCTTATCATGGTAAATCAATCCATGATTGATTTTATAAAATAAAACAAACCAATCCATGGTTCATTTTAATTTCCATGAAAAATAAACCAAACCTTGGTTTATTATATAAAAATTTATATCATCCATAATTTTATAAAACAAACCACACTTGGTTTATTTTATAAATTGAGCCAAAAACTTGGTTTTCTCCCTTTGTTGTGGCCGGCCAAGCAAAGAGGATGGAGACCCTCTTTGGCCGGCCCATCCAAGCCACGCCCCAATGAATTAAACTTATTTAATTCATCTATTAAGTCTTCAAATGATTTAGCCATTTTACGCTTCCGATGCGTCTCTAAAAAATTCAGATTCGACTTATCGTTTGGCTTAACCAAACCTAATCTCTCTTGATTGAAAAATTCAAGTTTCAACTCGTTTTAAATCCCTCGGATTACTCGTAGTGCGTGTGACTAAATAGGCTTTCAATTTATGATGGCCGTCTATAATTAATCAATTATAGAACGATCACGAGTGGCACCTAGTAGTATATCATGATCCCCAATTAATCGAAAGATCAACGGCTGACCTCAGAAACAATTCTGAAACCCTTCAGCAGCTATAATGAATCGTGCCCCATTCCCTTCACCATCTTATACCCACTTGGTTCAAGACATGGTCTATGTGTGTCAGTCCCCACTAGGCTGACTACGTCACACCTAGCCCAAGTAACGTTTTCTCGTCCTACGGATTCTAATTACTCTCATGTATTTAAGAGATTCATACTCTGAACATGTCATGCTCTGGCCAGAGGCTTCGAGTAACAATCCGACGATAGGCCTTGGGTATACATCTCCTCGCAAGGAGTGGTGAATCCTTTGTAGGCTGTTCAAACATCTTCGAGCACTTCGGCTTATACCCAATCATCCTGGGTCCATACCTCCTTGGAGATGCTTGCTTAAGATGTCAAAGTATAAGTCTCCATGACCAAGATGACTTGAACACCGCAAGTCAAAGGAACATCGCACTTAAGCTGCAGTAAGAACTTCATTGACATATCTATATGTAGACTACCATATGAAGTTTTACAGCTAGTCACTCCAATGAACTAGTTCCCTTAACTAGCATTCATGTTTATCTCCGGACATCCCAATGACACCAGCCAGTGAGAATCAGCTGATTAGAGAATAACCCATGCTAGTCTCAACAGAATTGATAGTGTCCGATTTATCAATTCATCGACTAGAGACAATTTCAATACTTCACAATTGCACATGTAGAGATAATCACTAGTTATGAATTCATCATAAATTCTCTCATGCTGTGAATTGTATTGCGGACATTCAGTAAATGAGTTTAAGATCTCAATCAAATACATAAACATGTATACTCAAATAGTGAATATTCATTTATTAAAATAAATGATTACAATCATAAGGCGATTGCCTTAGGACACCTTTCTCATATCACTAACAAGGAACACGTGAAGGGTGGCATGGAGGCAAGCCGAGGGCTTGCATGCACATCCGAGGGACGATAGCCGGTGGAAGAGGACTTCAAGGGGCAAGCCAAAGGAGTGGACTTGAAGGCACACGTGGAGGAGGGTCTTCGGAGTGAGGAGGAATATTTGTATAAGCTGGGCAGTCGACTGGTAATATAACAGTTGATTGCCAGCAAAATCAGAAACTCACAGAATGTTTCTGACCCTGGACCAGTCGACTGCTCTGGGAGCAATCGACTAGTAGTGACTGGTTATTGTTAGTGATATGAGAGAAGTGTCCTAAGGCAATCGCCTTATGATTGTAAAACATTTATTTTTATAAATGATAATTCACTATTTGAGTATGCATGCTTGTGTATTTGATTGAGATCTTAAACTCATCTACTGAATGTCCGCAATACAACTCACAGCATAAGAGAATTTGTGATGGGATCACAACTAGTGATTATCTCTAAATGTGCAAATGTGAAGTATTGAAAATATCCCTAGTCGATGAATTGATAAATACGGACACTATCAATTCTGTTGAGACTAGCATGGGTTATTCTC
Organism: Boesenbergia rotunda; assembly: GCA_024364735.1. Lineage (NCBI taxonomy): Eukaryota > Viridiplantae > Streptophyta > Magnoliopsida > Zingiberales > Zingiberaceae > Boesenbergia > Boesenbergia rotunda. The sequence continues at coordinate 90,272 of JAGFNQ010004673.1, forward strand.
TAATCAGCTGATTCTCACTAGCTGGTGACATTGGGATGTCCGGAAATAAACATGGATGCTAGTTAAGGGAACTAGTTCATTGGAGTGACTAGCTGTAAGACTTCATATGGAATCTATCTATAGAAATGTCAATGAAGTTCTTACTGCGGCTTAAGTGCGATATTCCTTTGACTTGCGGTGTTCAAGTCATCTTGGTCATGGAGACTTATACTTTAACATCTTAAGCAAGCATCTCCAAGGAGGTGTGGACCCAGGATGATTGGGTATAAGCCAAAGTGCCCGAAGATGTTTGAACAGCCTACAAAGGATTCACCACTCCTTGCGAGGAGATGTATACCCAGGCCTATCGTCGGATTGTTACTCAAAACCTCTGGCCAGAGTATATCATGTTAAGAGTGAAAGTCTCTTAAATACATGAGAGTAATTAGAAATCCAAAGGACGAGAAAGAAACTACTTGGGCTAGGTGTGACGTAGTCAGTCTAGTGGGGACTGACACAAACAGACCATGTCCTGAACCAAGTGGGTATAAGGTGGTGAAGGGAATGAGGCACGATTCATTAGAGCTGCTGAAGGGTTTCAGAATAATTTCTTCTGAGGTCAAACCGTTGATCTTTCGATTAATTGGGGATCATGATGTACTACTAGGTGCCACTCATGATCGTTCTATAATTAGTTGATTATAGACGGCCAACATAAATCGAAAGCCTATTTAGTCACACGCACTACGAGTAATCCGAGGGATTTAAAACGAGTTGAAAATTTGATTTTCCGATCAAGAGAAATAAGTCGAATCTGAGTTAATCAGAGGCACAATGGAAGCTAAAAGTGGCTAAGTCTTTTGAAAGCTTTTTGGGCGAATTAAATGAGTTTAATTCGCGACCGGTTCGGGTTAGTTTGGCCGACCAAAGAGGGTGCCAAACCCCCCTTGGGTGGCCGGGCACAATAGAGGAAAAAACCAATTAATTTTGGTTTAATTAATAAAATAAATCCAGCGCGATTTATTTTATAAATTATGGATAAATAAATTTGTATAAAGAAATTTATATAAATAAATTTATAGAAATTTATTCTTTTTATGGAAGATTAAAATAATCCATGAATTGGTTTATTTTAATTTTATAAAATCAATTATGAATTGATTTTTCCATAATAAGAAAGTTTATAAATTTCTTATAAAATTTATTCCATAATTTAAAGAGAAGAAGAATTTGTTTTATTATAAATTAGTTATAATAAGACTCGGCTTAAACGGAATAATTAATAAGAAAATTTATAAGATAAATTTCTTATAACTAATTCCGTTAATTCCGTTAATTCGGTTTAGAGGGAGACTTAGCAAAGGAGTTGCTACTATATAAAGGAACCAAAGGCAAGCCCTTATTCCGAATCAAGTAATCGAAATAGAGCTAACCTCTCCTCTCTCTCTTTTATTCTCTTCTCCTTCCCCTCTTCCCCATTAGGGCCGGCGCCCCTTAATAGGATTAGGGTCGGCGCCCCTTCAACCACCTAGGGCCGGCGCACTGATAAGTGTCATTTTGTTGATCATTTTATATGTTTAAATCTGTGTTTGACCCATATTTTACTTGTATAATTGTGGATTTGCCTAGGTTTTAGAATTTATACCCTTTTTGGACCTAAATGTAAATCTTGTTATATTTGGGTTGTTTTGTCACTAAATTTTTGATCTACTTTTGAAGGCTTTAAATGATCAGGGACCTAGGTAATGATGGGTCAAAGTTGAGTTGAAAGTGGATTAGATCCAAGGAATCAAGCGTCAACTAATTTGGACCGTCCGATGAGAGAACGGTTAGATCTAGACCATCTGAGAACTTTTGATCAATCCGAGCTGGGATTAAGGCTAATCAAGTGATCAGATCAAGATCCGAGAGTTTCAGCTAAATCAGAGACCATCTAGCCGTTGGATCATGATCGGAGTGTTCTAAACCATCCATACAAAGATCAAGGTGATCTGGATCATCCGTTGAAGATCTGGCAGATCCGAGCTACCACGAGGATGATCTTGACCTCTGATCAAGATCTGGAAAATTTGAATCAAATCGGACAACGATCCACCGTTGGATGAAGCGCAATCAATCTCAGCCGTCCGCTTCATTAACTACTTAAACCGAAGCCCTGTTCAGATCTGAGGGTCGCGACCTCATTTCTCTTCCACAGTTCTTGAGCTCGTTCTTCTTCAGTTCTTCATAGTTTTCCTTGCAATTTTCTTCAGTGGAGGCGTGACCGACTCGATCACATCCTTGAATCAAGATCTGGATCTCTGGAGGAGAGTTTGATGGCGATTTTAGCTCGGAATTGCGCCGGATGCAGAGCTTCTTGAGGGTTTCGGCAGTTTTGCGACTTGAGCTCTTGGATCTCAACCGCGTCTAGTTCCTTCCATCTGAGTCATCTGTAGGGGTCCTAGGATGAGCTCAGATGATTTCCAAATCATCATCTCAGCGTTCCACACCGAGATCTAAGAGTTTGAAGTTGAATTTTCCAACTGTGAGCAGTTTCGAGCAGATCTGAAATTGGAGCTTATTTTCCATTGATTTGCGAGTTTAAGGGGTTCTTGGCTTGCCCTTGCGTGACGAACAAGGTGGTCTTGATGCATGGGAAGGATCGAGATTAGTTTTTAATGAATTTTCTTCTTGTTCATAGCTATAATTTCAGTTTCTGCAAGGTTGTTCTTGTTCTGTTTTTGTATCTGCTGTAAGTTCTTTTCTGAATTGTTTCGGCAGTAATTAGATTTCATCCTGCAAAGTAAATAGTTAGATAGTTTAATTAGAGAAAAATTGTTCTCGAATCAGTTTGTTTGGAATTTGAATCATATCTGAATTTAGTCTCATATCTTTAGTCCTGCTTAAACTGTAGCGTATCATTTACTGCTTCAGTTCTAAATGTTTGTTTCAAGCTAGATTAGCTGGGTTTATTGAGTTCACTTTGAAGTTCAATCCATTTACATAGTCATTGAAGTAAATTGTTGCATTTGGTTTCAGCTCAGTAGTGTAATTCAGAATTCATTCCTGCAAGTTTCTGATTTCTGCAAAATCTTGATTACTGAAATTTCTGATTTCTGAAGTTTCGGATTCCAAGTCCTGAATAGTACCAAGTGATCTCTATTCCTTGTGAGCTTATCTGACCCTTGGACTGTAGTATTCGAGTTTAGTTGATTTGTTTGATTCTGTATTCAATTCATGTTGTCTTTTATTTCTGCTAGTAGCTCTGAATTCCTGCACATGTATTGCTGCTTTAGATGTTGTTAAACTGAACTTCAGCTGTTTGTTTGCTTTTTGTTTCAATTGTTGCAGAAATTCTACACCAAACTTTGAATTCGATCAGCTTTAGCATTAGACAGTTTAGGTTTATTTGCATGCAATGTTTCAGTATGTTGTTTCTGAAATTGTATCAATGGAGCATTAGTTTCTCTTTGAATCGTATCATGTTCTGAAATCCTGCAGTCTGATTTTGTATCAAGTTCAGTTCTTAATTGCTGTTGCCATTTCTGATTTCCTTCTTTCAATTCTGCAGATTCTTCCACCGAGCTTGTTTGTCCAAGTAATTAGATTTGTTCCAATTCTATATTGACAGTTTCTTTTGTTTCAGCAAATTATGAGTTTCCTTTTGGCACTTTAGTTCCATTTCTTGCAAGCTTGTAGCAATTAGGAAAGTTCAGAGTTTCCATTTCACAACCTGTAGTTAATATTTCCTATAGTAGCAGTTTTTGTTTGCAAAATTTGCAAGTATCATTAGTTGATAAAAGTTTTCTGAAAGGGTAAGTTCTTAATTGCTACTACTTAGTTTAATGTCGTTTAGTTGAGTTTACTTCTTTTCATTGCATTTCCTTTGCTAATTGAAACCAAAATCCCAAGTTCTATTCGAAACCCAGAAACATTGACGACACGTAAACGCAAGCTCGAATCATACAACTTGTACTAGCCCCGAGAAAAATACGACCTGTGGCCCCTTTACTACGCTTTTGTTCTTCATTGCAAAAAGGGTTTCCAGCACTTTATAAATTTCTAAATTTGAGACCCAGTTTCGTGACAGTCATTTTGGGTCCATCACGCACCTCCTCCCTTAGAGGGTGGTTGCCGTGAGCTTTCAAGAAGAAGGAGAAGCCAACCAAGAAGAAGAAGAAGCGGATCACGTCTCCTTCCTTCTCGGAATTGAGATTCCGACTCTTGGTGGTTAGTTTCCTATTTCATCTCTTGATCTTCTTTGTTGTGCCTATAGAGAATCTAGTAGTTCTCGTCGGCACAAAACTCGTGGCTTTGCGAAGTCATCCCGAAGAGAACTCGGCGTGGACGCGAATAGAGGCGAAGCTTCCAAGGGACGCTACGGTTGGATCTCGTCCCTTACTTCGAGTTACGCGAGGTACTTGGTAAATTAGTTTACTTTTCCACAAAGTTTTAATTTATGATCATGTCAACACACCATAAGGTTGCATGCTAGATACGTGGTTAAAATAATTTAGGAAATTATTTTATGCTAATTCTTCCGCTGCACGTAAAAATTTAAAATTTTACGAACCCGTATCCTTGTCGACATGCACCCGGTCCCAACAGTTATGTTGGCTGAAAATTCGAACGTTGAGCTGCAACGGTCGATTTTCAGTGAGACCAGTTGACTGCCCTGGGAGAAGTCGACTGGTCGGGTGTTTTTCAGCCTTGAGTCCTATTTAAAGGAGCTCGGATTGGATGGGAAAGAGTTGACGAAACAAGCTTGGTTAGGGCTTGTTAATAGTCTTAGTGCTCAAAAAGTGTACTTGGGTTTGTAGTAAGGTTTCTCCACCCACAAGGAGCTACACGAGCTAGCCGGAGGGCATCCAGGGAGTGATCCACCGAAGGATCAAGGGATCGTCCACCTCACGGACTGTCGTGGAGTAGGAGTCTTCATCTCCGAACCACGTAAATATGTTTGTTAGCGTTTATTTGTTTGTATTATTATTGTTTCCGCTTGCGCACGCTAACCTTATAGGAAGAACGAATCAAAAATTGCTATTCACCCCCTCTAGCAAGGCGTAACGATCTAACATGACCCAGAGTGACAGGCCAAGCTTAACCCCATTTGGCCTAGGTCTGATCCGACCGGGCCCTTGACCCCTCTAAAAACTTACTTGCCCGGATCAATAATATATTAATTAAATTATAATACAAACACATAATATATATAGTGTTCAAACTCATGTGAGGTGGATATGTACCCTTAGAAGTGTTGGGTTGGACTGGTTGAACCGGGTTGGACTGGTTGAACCGGGAAGTCTTAAGTATGATTTTTTTTATAAATCTAGATATCTAATCTTTTGGTACAGGATGACCTCCTCTAGAATCATTTATTGGATAAATTTAATAAGCAATCGTGATTTGATCTCTAACTATGATAAATTTTATAAGATTTTTTCCTTCAAATGAGGCACACAATCATGGGATATTCGGCTTCTAGACCGTCTACCATGAACACTTACCGATTTATTTGACGGTCGATGGGAAACTTTCGTGAGATCGGACCGATCATCCCAGATTCGATATTACCCAACCTAGTTAATCATCTATCGGGTAAATTTAAAAGTATAATTATTTTTAACGTGGCAGCCCAATAGTCCTAATAATTTAAGCACAGCGGATATGATATAGCTATACTTAAGAATCAAACCCTAAATGTGGGTATACTACTTTATCTCTATTGGGAATACAATCAAAATTCCATATTAATCTAATTGGAATACTGGATTAATTTAATTGAATATTAACTTATTTGATTAATGGTTGATCTAATATTTATTTGAATTTTTCAAATAAACTCAAACCAATGAAACTCACTTGATTAGATAGAGTAATATCTATTAGATAAGATTTGATTTTGTTTTATAAAATTTTATTAAATAAGAGTTGATAGTTGTGAAGATAAAAATGTTATCTGATAAGATAATCCTAATAGTTAGGGTTTTATCAAAACTTTTATATATATATTAGAGAGAGTTTTGATCTCCTGCGGACCGCGCAGTACGGACTCGTGCAGACCACAGCGCCAGACCGATCAGGCAACTGCCTGATCGGTCACGCAGGGTGCTGCACTGATGTTGGTCGATTGTTGATCGGACACCATCGGCGGCCTCCGGCCGCCGCCCCCGAACAAAACTATAACCCTAGGGGGTGCGGTGAACCCGTCAGCACGGTGAACCCCAGGGATAGCGGTGAACCCGTCGACGGCTGATCGGTCAGGGAAGTCCTTGACCGATCAAGCAGATGACTGATCGGTCAGGGACTAGCCTGACCGATCAGGCACATGCCTGATCGGTAAACCTAACCGATCAGGCAGGTGCCACGTACGCCGTCCGTAGGAGATCATATATATATATATATATATATATATATATATATATATATATATATATATATATATATATATATATATATATATATATATATATAGAAAAGATCTGTTGCGGACCGCGCGCTGCGGATCGCGTGAGGACTGGCGCCTGATCGGTCACCAGACCGATTAGGCACACTACCTGCGACTTCCCGACACCAACGGCGACCTTCGGCCGTCGCCCCCGAATAAGACTATAACCCAGTGGGGGTGCGATGAACCCTAGGGGGTAGGGTGAACCCGTCGGGTACGAGTTAACCCGTCGGGTATGGGTTAACCCGTCGGGGACGCTCCCGAGCCTCCGGTGGCCGATCAGGCACACGACCTGCGACTTCTCGACACCAACGGCGGCCGTAGGCCGCCGCCTCCGAACAAAACTATAACTCAAGGGGGTGCGACGATGAACCATAGGGGGTAGGAGTGAACCCGTCGGGGACGCTCCCGAGCCTCCGGTGGCCGATCTATATATATATATATATATATATATATACGCGCGCACATGGTAGCTAGCACTACAAATAAGATATCGTGATTCTCCAATTCTACTCATGAGACAGACGACGGTTGTGCTCATGTGAATACTGCTAAAGGCGCAAATGTATTGATCATGCTGAGATCAATCCAACTCTCCAGATACGCAAAAGGATTTTAAGTATTAAGAGATATCGTTCTACTCCAAATGTGTAATTAGAATTCACATGGATTTGTGCATTGTGTCAATTTTCGCAGGAAACCAAACAGTGGTATCAAAGCTACTTACGAATTTGATTACATCGTTTTACTATTTTTTATATCTGCTATTAACGAACATGGTTATTAAGATTATACGAATGATTTATGAGTATTTTGATTTTATAGGTATTTTGATTGTGTTTTTTTGATTAATTTGGTATAATATAGTAGTGATTGTAACTTCATGTTAATTTGACAATATGAATGTTATAATCTGATTTCATTCGACTAATGGATCAATCTATTATGAACCGTTTGTAAAATTTGATTGTTAATTTTAAAGGGGAATAAGGCATCAACTCATTCTATTAGTTAAGTAAATCATTTACCTTTCAGGAGCTCCACTCCCAATCACCTGTAAGGGGTGCTGTCCCTAAGACCCCATATGTTTTCACCACATAACTCATTAATTGATATCATAATAAAATAATGTTATAAGATCGATACATGTGATGTATGACATGGTACATAGTTATGATCCTTTATTCGATATGATTAGATTGTGTGTTTGTTGTAAAATTAATTTGACCTGTGTGTTGTGCCATTAATCTCCACAGCTCTAGTTGTAAAAATTCATTTCTTATCTAACTCCCCTCGAATGTAACCCAATGTTTTTTCTAGTTATGTATTAGAATAGTACTAGTATAGTACAAGATTGAAGGTTATAATTAAAGAGAATAAGACCAACATCACATGACAATTGAGGAAGCACTTGGAAAAAAATATAATTTCCTTAGGTTAACTTTTCGATCCTCTCATTGGCTTGAGAAGTTCACATTCATATCACATTTGTTTTCTGCTTATGGAATATTTGTTGATATATGTCATGCTTATGCAATGTCTGTGATGCATGTTAAATTGTTAAATTCTAAAATTAAGTAAATTTAAGATGTCTATCAAAGTTTGATACTCATTACTACTTTGATCAATAGTAGACATCTTTATTAAAGCAACTTGTCTCTATTTATCTTGGTAGAATGTGATTGGATCATTGTGATACCCATCTTATCAAACATTAGGTGTGACTTCACTAGGTTATCTCAATAAAATTGAGAAGTTAGAGTTATAAAGTTAGGAAAATGTACCATTAGATGGGCAAAGAATTGTTGGTACATAGCACTAACAATCAAAGTCAGGTTTTGATGTATGGAAAAAATAGTTAAAGTTAGATGCTATGTTTTTTAATCTATTTACCAAGTGTGTAGGAGTTAAGATTTGATAGGACTTGATGCCAAGCTAAAGTCTAGTTAGGTCTGGATGACCTAATAACTGGCAAGAAGACCAGATAGGTTAATATCTAGCAAGAAGTCCAGTTGGGTCTGTGAGACCTGACATCTAGGTGAAATCTAGGTGGTATATCTGATTGGAAGACTTGGTAGGTCAAGAGTCGAGCAAAGTCTACGAATGGTAAGTAGAGGAATCCCTTGATAAGAGAATTCCAGTGAGGACTAGTCTCGGTGGGACCATAAGCGATGGTCTAAACTTAGATCTATTTTAGAAATCTTAGTTGAGACCAAAATTAGATTCTGGCCCTGGGAAGATAGGATCTAATTAATTTATGATACTATATATGTTGTGCTAACTTGTTGATGCAGGTTTTAGAATTCTAGACTAGGGCGATCCAGGTGCCTGGAAGGCATCTGAGAGTTGCATTCAATGCAATTGATAATTTTTACCTACCTAAATAGTCAAGTTTTGGATAATTAGTCAAAGTTAACTTAAGAAAAAGTAAAAAATATATATTTTAACCCACTTAACGATAATCTCTATTGAGTTTGAGGCAAATAGTGTGGGTAAACTATGTTTTTCTATATCCATGGCTTACTCCTAATCTCTATTGAGCTTGGAACTAGTAATGTGAGTAAACTATGTTTGCCTATATTTATGACTTGTTCCTTTCTAGCCTTACAAAAATTTAGTGGGAGAATGATTTAATTAAAGACCTAATTAAGATAATCTATTTTATGATACTTATTCATGCACTTATTATCATGGTAGATTATTATATCTATAAATACATCAAATACCCTATCACTGTGATCATATTTTTGAGAAGGATGAGCTCAATAAAACTAATTTTTTGTGTTGGTACCAAAATTAAGGATTGTACTCAAGTAAGAAAGGGAATTATATGTTCTAAAGCAATCCATTCCTGAACCATATTCTTTTAATGCCTCTAGAACTAAGAAGGATGTTTATAAAAAGCATCAAGATGATACATTAGATGTATCATGCTTTATATTTGTCACCATAAACTTTGAACTTCAATAGTAACATGAGAATATGGATGCTTATGATATGATTGAACATTTAAAATGTCTATGTCAAGAGTAGGCAAGACATGAGAGGTTTGAAGTATCAAAAACTTTATTTTCATACAATATGATAAAAGAAAGTCTGGTATGAACTCATGTTCTTATGTTGATTGGATATGTTGAAAAACTTGATAGGCTGGACTTTCTATTAGGGAAAGACTTGACTACTGACTTAGTTTTGTAATTATTATTTGAAAATTATAGTCAATTTGACATTAATTACAACATGAATAAAATTAACAAGTCATTGCTTGAGATGTTAAATATAATATTTATTTATTTATAACATTTTAATATGAGTATTGTCTAATGTCCTACCATATGGTTCGATGATCAAATGTCACTATACATCTCAAGAACTATTTGAGATGTTCTTTTCCACAAGGTCCCTCCCTATGGCCCAATTAACTTGTCTTGTTCGATCCACCTATTCAACTCATCTAGTCTATATATAAACAATTCATCAATACATACCAATCATAATTTTTTTTAAAAAAATAATATTTTGAGTACATTTTTATAATTAAATATAAGAGCATTTATTTTATAAAAAATCCATAAGATACTAAATAATTATTGGCAAGATACTTCCCAACGTTATCACCTTTCATAATTCATCATCTCTCCATTTATTGTTCTTGATATTCAACAAAATTATGAGAAAAAAAAAGAAATAGAAAATAGTATTAATCTTGATAAGTGTCTCAGAGCCATGAAAAATTGCATGATCCAAACACATTTTTTTCAAAAATTTACCTCCATTAAGACCAAAAATACAGAGAAAAACACCCAGCTGGATGCAAAAAAAAAAAAAAAAAAAAAAAAAAAAAAAAAAAAAGAGCCAGCTGCAGCTCTCAATAACTGTTTTAGATGTGAAGTTTGCAAAAATAAGGATGTGCAATTTTGTCGCGGCCAGTAACTTCTTCAGTATCATAATCGTCGTTTAGTTCATCGGCGATGAATCTTCCGATGGATTCTCGAACAAAACTTCGTCGATAAGCATCTCGTGGTGCCGACAATTGGTGCTGCAGAATGCTTTCTCGCCTCTGAAAGAAACAATACTGAAGTATTACAACAGGACAAAGCTCCAACCCAAATTGCATCCAAATGCAAAAACACAAAGGAAGAAATTTTATACATCACTAAATCAAAATGTTTGGATAAGATGGAACAAGAGGTAGGTCTAGTTCACTCTCCAAAAAGAAGCTCTACAGAGATTGGGGACCCCAATAGCTACTAGTGCATCGCCTATTACCTTACAATGAACAAGAAGAGTGGTGTCTAATCCTGGCCTGGAAGTGACAAGGAATCATATGTCCCAATCACTAAGCTGTGGAATCAATTGACTTATCACAGAATTTAATCAAGAACAGTCTGTTTAATTAGTTTACTTGGAGTTTAATTGTTAGGTTAACAATTCTTTTGATCGTTGGAAGAAAAATCTCTCCAAGAGAATATATTTTGTAGAATACGATTAGGAATCATGCAATTTATGCGAAAACTGAGTGAGAGATTGAAGAAGAACACTGACCCATACATAAAGATGTCTGTTCCTGGTCCAAGAACTTGCTTACATGCATGGCAAGAAGTCAAAAATCCATCTGAAGAATTCTCCTTCTCCGCGGCGGCGATGGATTCGTCGACGCAGGGCTCTAGGATGCAATTGTCGAAGATGTGAGTGGTTTTCGGATTCGGCCCGTGCGAAATCACGCGCGTGTAGTCTTCCGAGAGCTCCATCTCGCTCATGGAGATGGACCTAGAGACAGCAGGCACCTCGCGGCCGGAGGATATCCGGGCAGGGGAGAAGAGTGCCAATTGGGACTCCTTGTTCTTGACCCCGAACTCGATCGGGGAATTCGGAAACTCAACGGAGGCAACGGTGGGAATCTGAATCTTCAACTGTGGCCCAAACACAACCATTCGGCGCTGAGAGTTCCCCCTGGCCTTGTCCCCATTGAGGGCATCCACAATACCAAGGCCAATGGGCTCGATGACATCAAAAGGAGGCTTCTTTGGCTGAGAGAGGTTCGCAGAGGAGGAAAAGGGCCTGGTTTCGAGTATGGAGGTCGGACTCATGGCGGCTTCGATGTCTGCAAATCTCTTGGAAGAGAAGCTCCTGAGGAGCAAATGGGAGGAGGCAACGGGCTTGCTTGCAGAGGAAGATGGAGGAGAATTGGAATCAGACATCATCAATCCCTGCTTGCCACCAACTGATCTGGATCTCCTCTTCAACATATTAAATCCTTAAATCTGAAAACAAAAAGTATGAGGGACTGATTCTGATTTCTGCATCTTCTTATTGATTAACAAAACAGTTTCAGAATCAAATAAACACAAGATGAGTGAAATCGAACTCACAAGATATGAGCGTCAGATTCTCTACAGTATTCGGAATAAAAATCGAACTGAAACAGAAGCTCAACTTTGCCCTTTTATTGCGTGAATAAACGATCACACGCCATAGAGCGCCTCCTCGTGCTCCATTTGATCAACACCAAACAAGAGCCTGAAAAACACGAAAAAATAAAGGGGGAAAAAAACGATTTTGACGACGAGAAACAAGTAAAGCCTGCTTAGGAAACACGAGAAAATTGTTCAGTAAAAATTGCTTCTTTACGCTTAGGTTCGATTTCGACCTAAAAGTTCCAGCAGGTGACTCCTTTCCGCTTCCGATTGGGGGATAGCCAACCACTCCAGCAGCGAAATCGATGCCAAGGTCGCTGCTTTCCGCTCCGTCCTCCACTCCAAGAGCACGGAGAGAGAGCTGGTGCTGGTGCTGGTGCTGGTGCTGGTGCTTGCTATGTGAGCGGGGAGCAGGAGAGGAAGAGGGGGGCGTATTTAAAGGGCGTGGGGTGCGCTGGAGAAGCACGGCGAGAAGAGGAGTGGTTACTGGGAGGCACTTGCCTTTGCTAAAACCGCCCTCACCTGACGCCATTTTTCCTCTCCCATATCCTCCATTACTGTCGCGATCTTTAGCTTTTTGGCGATTGCGATTGAAATTAATGCGGTGGTTATTATTTTCTTGCCGAATAATTTTCGTGATTATAATAACTCTGAAAGAGATGGCTGCCTGGCAGCAGGGAAGAAACGAGAGAAATTTGTCAAAATGTCCTTGTGTTTTTTATAATGGAGAATTAAGTCCTTAAGGCCCATTAATAGCCCATTAAGAACCCGTCAATCCTTAGCCGCCCGATCTCCATCTAGGGTTCGGTTTGCCTTTGTTTCATTTGCTTCATAAGGCCGCCGCCTTCCTTTCACCTCTGTTGATCGACCCATGTGCTTGTGAGAGGCCTGGGGCAGTAGCAGCGGCGAGGCGAGAAACCCTAGACGTGGACGTCGCTATGGTTGGTTTGCCTCTCGATTCTTATCTTCCACACATTGTGACTGATGTCTCTTTTCTGTGATCTGTCGATCCGTAGTCGCTGGTCGCGAACGAGGATTTCCAGCACATTCTCCGTGTGCTCAACACCAATGTCGATGGGAAGCAGAAGATCATGTTTGCCCTCACGTCTATCAAGGGTATCGGACGCCGGTTCGCCAACATTGTCTGCAAAAAGGCCGACGTCGATATGAACAAAAGGTTTTCCTTTTAGTTTTTTTTTGTACCCTTGTGATTTACTTTTGGTGCAATGAGTAGGGGTTATATGAGTTCGCTGTTACTTCTTCTGAATGGTAATGCGGTTCCGCTGATATTTGGTGACTGGTTATTGTCCCGACTTGATCTATATCGCTGCTTGTTAAAATAAAATATTAGTCTATATTGTAACATATTTTGGTGAAAATTCTTGTGCTGAATTTTCTCTTCTTCGTCTGAGACAACTTCGTGGCAATTTCTTGGTCATTGAAGTGGTTTGATTAACTATGGTGTTGAGCTACTCTTGGAGTGGTGGTTTTGTTGAGTCTGGTTGACAGGCATGGCAGCAGATAAAGTAAATAATCAATTTATTTAAACCTATTCTGCTGATGTTTGATACTACAAACTATTTGTAGAGCTGGTGAACTCTCAGCTGCTGAGCTTGAGAACCTTATGACTGTTGTGGCCAATCCGCGCCAGTTCAAGATCCCAGATTGGTTTCTGAACAGGAAGAAGGACTACAAAGATGGCCGATACTCCCAGGTTGTATCAAATGCTTTGGACATGAAGCTAAGGGATGACTTGGAACGGCTGAAGAAGATAAGGTTGGCTTTTTAAACTCTGAAAATTATCTTCTAGTTGAATGATTCATTTAGTTTAGTTCCTTGGTATATTATTTTTCATTGTCTATTTTGTTCATTCTACCCACCCTGTTATTCCTTGCATTTGTTCATTGTGTAGGTATCAATTATTATTTGTTATTCTGTGAAATTGTAAGATAACCATCGGATATAACTGTGAGGGCATGCCGTTTGATTTGCTCGATAAAATAGGCCAGTAACTTTGAGTCGGATGTGGTGCTTGTTGTTACAAATTTGATTTAGTGAACAATGCTTAATACATGTGATTTAGTGCCACTGGAAACAGTGATGTCTAAGTTTGAGTCTGTTTGATTTTAGATTGGCTTTTTAGTGTGGGTTTGAACCTTTGAGCTGCAAGAAGGCATTTTTGTAGTCGTAAAATTATGGAAGTGTAAGCTGATGTTTGATGATTCAAATTTAGTTGACAATGTTCAGTCCACCTCATGTAATTTCTTGCCACATGAAACAGTGTTTTCTGGATCAATTATGAGAATAATCAATTAACCATGAAATCATTGTCATTGCTTATCTACGTTTTAGTGTAAACATCAAAATATCAGAGTATAATTTTTTTTCTCTATTTCTGCAATCACTACTAGTTTTAACTTACCCCCAGTAAATGGATACCAAACATCATTCTTTATATGTAACGATGAAGAGCACAAGTACCATTGTCTATTGCAACTCAATCTCAGGGCCTTGTTTCAGTTTTTCATTGTGTAAATCTGTTTTGCAGAAATCACCGAGGGCTTCGACACTACTGGGGCCTCCGTGTTCGAGGTCAGCACACAAAAACTACTGGAAGGAGGGGTAAAACTGTTGGTGTCTCCAAGAAGCGATGAGCTTGAACTTGTTTTTCTGTTTCTACTTGTTATGGCTTCCATTGGATCGTTACATGTTTGCGTGGAGCTTGTAGCTTCGTGCTTAAGATTTGTTCATGGCGTATTTGTTTCTCTTGATAATTTGGATTTTCAGATTCTGATACTATTTAAGAGCAAGGTTTATGTTGGAGTTTGATTGTTCATTGTTTGGTGCCGGCCTGTGGTAGTTTAATCTATATAATCTAGAGAATGAATTGGTGGATTTTCAATATTTTTGCTTTGTCTCTATACTATTTTGTCATTATTTGTTTTTCTTTTCATAGTAGTTTTGAGTACGTTCGATTTAATGATTAAAAGCACCGTGCACTTAATTTTCACATATTTAAATTGTGTATTTTATTTTTATATATACTAAATCATGCACTTCAATTTCACTGGTTTTCGCTAGTTATGGGTTTATTTATTGGCACAGTTGGTTTCCTGATGGATTGTTGGTTTAATTGATTTTAGGGTTATTATTCAGTGGATATTTTGTTAAAATATTTGATCTCTTTCGTGTAGTAGATCGGTGTCTTAAAATAAAATATTTTTCATGATTTTTAATGATCTAATATATTTTGTTGGACGATATTAAGTCGTCCCATTAGGTAAGATTAAGCTTTGAGGAGAGGTTAAAAGATGATAGAAAATTATTAATTCGGATATTATAATTAATATATGAGATGAACTGGGTGTAAAAATTGCGAATCTAAATGTTACGACGTTATGACTAACGTACAGAGAGAACAGATTAGATTTTAACACCCAGATTATGAGTTCAGGAGATATCCTAACGTTGTCCTTTCACTTCTTTTATTTTCCATTCAATATTAATTATCTTCAG
The DNA here is from genome assembly GCA_024364735.1 of Boesenbergia rotunda. Classification (NCBI taxonomy): domain Eukaryota; kingdom Viridiplantae; phylum Streptophyta; class Magnoliopsida; order Zingiberales; family Zingiberaceae; genus Boesenbergia; species Boesenbergia rotunda. The sequence goes on from JAGFNQ010004673.1 coordinate 105,611, forward strand.
TATGAAATTTTAGATAAAAAATTTACAAACTAAATATAAATTTAGTGAGACAATACTCAATAGTAACTCGTGCTAAATTAATTTAATACAAAACAAACATTATACATTATACGAGGACTTACCTAATTTTGTAAGATTTATTATAAAAGCTCTAATTAGTTTCGTAATTTACTAAAAGACATGTTTAGATTTTTAAATTGATCACAAGATATATTATATTTTGATATTTATCAAAAAAACATAGTCAATTTACTATTTGATTTTCTACTTCTCAATTATTTCTTGCTTTTCTTTTCTCTCTCTTATGTATATAATTTGTCTTTTCTTTTCTCTTTCATACACATGCAATATTTTTGCTTTGTCTCTTCCCTCTACTTTTTAGATGTATGCATGCATAACATGAGTCATATCAAACCTAAGGGGTTAGGCCATCTCCAAGACTCTAACTCATAACACCAAATTTGGTGTCATTTCCACACTAAAATGGTGCAATTTCAGCACCAAACACTATTTCAGCTCCAACCCACTCACACCATTTCACACCAAAAAGAAATATTCCTTAGAATATTCTATTTATTCTTATTCATATATTAATAATTTAATTATCGATATATATTTTAATTTAGTTTTTATTTTTATGATAATTATTATATTTAAAATTAATATTTTATTTATATTTAATAAGTTAATTTTTCATATTTATAATTATTATAATTTTCATTTTTAATATTTATTACATAATTATTCGGGCATTAATATATTTCAAAAATATATTAAAATCACACACAATTAGGAAAAAAGATATTAGACAATAACACTTAATTAAAAATACAATATTAAGATAATTTAACAATCAGAATTACTATATTGTTCCCATATATGATCAATTAAAGCATTTCGCAGAGCAATATGAGCTTCTTTGTCTTTGATTTGTCTGTATCGAGCTAAAAAATCTTCAAACCGAGTACGATCATCTACTACTGGTTCAACATCTGGAGTTGACACCTCGAAGTGTTCCACGATTGGTGCATTTAAATCACGTTCATCTTCGATTATCATATTATGCATAATAATACATGATGTCATAATATCATGTAAAATATTTTTCCGCCAAAAACGTGAAGGTCCTGCAATAATTGCAAAGCGTGATTGGAGCACGCCAAATGCTCGCTCAACGTCCTTTCTACATGCTTCTTGCTTCATTGTAAATAATTTATTCTTTCTACCTCGTGGATCATGAATCGTTTGAACCAGTGTTGACCATTTGGGATATATACCATCAGCTAAATAGTAACCCATGTTATACTCTTTTCCTTGAATGACATAATGAGCTGGAATAGTAATACCTTCAGCGAGATTAGCAAAAAGATGAGAAGACTCAAGTACATTAATATCGTTATTCGATCCAGGAAACCCAAAATACGCATGCCAAATCCACATATCATAATCAGCTACAGCTTCCAGAATAATTGTTGGTTTTCCACTACGACCAGAATATTGTCCTGCCCATGCTGTTGGACAATTTTTCCACCTCCAATGCATGCAATCTAGGCTACCTAACATACCTGGAAAACCACGTTGCTCACCAATTTGGAGTAGCCTAGCAACATCCTGAGCATTTAGAGATCGTAAGTACTGTCCTCTAAAAACATTAACAACAGCACGACAAAATCGTTTCACACTTTCAATGGCAGTTGATTCTCCTATTTTAATGTACTCATCAGTAGCATCTGCTGGTAGACCATACGCCAATATCCGAAATGCAGCTGTTACTTTTTGTAAACCAGATAAACCAAGTCTTCCAATCCCATCTCTTTTCTGTATAAAATAGTTGTCATAATTACTAACAGCTTCATAAATACGCATAAATAAATTTCGCCCCATTCGGAATCTTCTTCGAAACATTGCATCATTATACAAGGCATTTTCGGCGAAATAATCATTGAATAGATTATGATCAGCAACTTCACGATTACAATTGATCACGTTGTGACCAGGAATTGAGCCTCGATGCATGCGTTGGTTGTTTTCTTCGTTGAGATAATTCAAGATAATTTGACTATTGGTAGAAATCACCTGAGAGATCAGTTGTTGTGTTGCGCCAAACTGCGTTGCAAACATTTCCACATAGTTATCATCATCAGAGCTTGAAGATGATAAATTTGAGCCTCCTTCATTGGTGGTATCCATTTTTTGAGATAATCGAATGAATGAGGTATATGCTGCTTATGGGGTATATATTTATAATGTAAGTTACACAACAATGACAACATCGGGCCAAGTTAGGCAGACGACATGACCTGACACTGAACACACATTTTTTTTTGTATGCAGATGACATGACCTAACAATGACACATTTGGACAAAATTGCACAGATGACATGACACAACAATGACAACATCGGGCCAAGTTAGGCAGACGACGTGACCTGACACTGAACACACTTTTTTTTTGTATGCAGATGACATGACCTAACAATGACACATTTGGACAAAATTGCACAGATGACATGACACAACAATAACAACATCGGGCCAAGTTAGGCAGACGACGTGACCTGACACTGAACACATATTTTTTTTTGTATGCAGATGACATGACCTAACAATGACACATTTGGACAAAATTGCACAGATGACATGACACAACAATGACAACATCGGGCCAAGTTAGGCAGACGACGTGACCTGACACTGAACACACATTTTTTTTTTGTATGCAGATGACATGACCTAACAATGACACATTTGGACAAAATTGCACAGATGACATGACACAACAATGACAGCATCGGGCCAAGTTAGGCAGACGACGTGACCTGACACTGAACACACATTTTTTTTGTATGCAGATGATATGACCTAACAATGACACATTTGGACAAAATTGCACAGATGACATGACACAACAATGATAACATCGGGCCAAGTTAGGCAGACGACGTGACCTGACACTGAACACACATTTTTTTTGTATGGAGATGACATGACCTAACAATGACACATTTGGACAAAATTTGAATAATTTTATATTCATATTTTTCTCTATATAATGGCTTACCAGATATTGGTATAACACATCCCATGCCAACAATATTTTTGAGAGTATTATCTTCTTCGGATGCAGATGCCAACAATGCATCTACTGCTGCTACTACAAAAATGACAGATGCTATGATCTATAAGCAAGAAACTAAAATTTTGTTAAAGGATTTGAACTTGATCTCTGACCCGATGATGCGTGATTATATACGCAATGAACAAATTAAAATTATGCAAAAGAGAATGGAAGTTCAGGGATCTCGTCCAGCTACACATCAAGGAGAAGGATCTTAGTCATCTCCAATACAGAGAGAAGGATCACAACTCAACCAATATCAAGGTGACGACCAAGAATCTCAGAATCCTACGAATTTTTATAGCCAATATCATAATTATTTGAGTGGAACGGGGAGTGATCTTCCCGAATATTAGTATTGTAATATTTTTAAGTTTATGTGTGTTGTGCTCCTTATGTATTTGTATTTGTATTCCGAATATTAGTTTTTATTTGTATCCCTAAATATTTTTAAGTTTATGTGTGTTGTACTCCTTACGTATATGAGTGATTATTAATAATATTTTAAATTTGTGTAAGTGCTATTTTTATTTTATTTATTAATATAATAGATCATGCATTTTACATTTATGCATATTAATTTTTTAAATATTCTATTATATATGTATTTAAATTAGTTAAATAATTTATAAATATAATAATAATTAAAAAAATATTAAATATATTATAAATAAAATTTTTAATAAATTAATTCTTTATAAGTATGCATAATAAAATTAAAATATATTATTATATACATTTAATTTATATTTATAATAAATAATTATTATTACAATAAATAATGAAGAAAAAATATTTATAAATTTATTTTTATTTATAATATATATTTCATAATATATATTTAATAATATATATTGTATTTATGTTTATTAATTATATGTAATATAATAAAATTAAAAAATTAAAAAAAAACACAGCACCATATTTGGTGCTGCAACAGTGCAACACCAAATTTGGTGCTGCACTGTTGCAGCACCATTTTTAGTGTCCAAATTTGGTGCTCGGTTGGAAGGTTTTTGGTGTTGTTTTGACACCAAATATAGTGTTATAGTGCTCGGTTGGAGATGGCCTTAGATTTAGCTGATTTTTTTAATAAAATTTTAACATCTCCAGATAAGTCAAAATATGTAATGGACAACACTATTAAACTATTTAACTTGTAGTCTCAAAAATCTACAGGGTCTGAAATGGATCAAATTGGATCTGTCTAGGTCAATTAATGGATTTTGGTCAAAACCTACTGATCGGCCTAGAGATCTCAAATTGCAACCATTTCAAGTCTTATGAATTTTTTAGACCACAAAGAGTCCAACGGTGTCTTTCATTGTATATTTCGATTTCTCTGAAAATGTTAAAATTTTATTAGAAAAATCAACTAATTGATAAACATATTCATATGAAGTCCACGTTGGACTTGATATGATTTCAAATCAAAGACTAATGTGGATCTGATATGGATTCATATTGGGTTCAACGTGAGCCTAAAATGAATCATATCATGTTAGATAAATTCATTTATATCAAACCCACGTTGGACTTGATATGATTTTATATTAGGCTAAATATATGATTAATATGGATTCATATCGGGCCCAACATAGACCTGTATAGATCAATCAGTGGGTTTTTATTAAAATTTACTGATTGACATAGAGATCTCAGATTGTAAGCATTTCAAGTTCTATCGATTTTTGAGATTACAAGGAGTTCAAAAGTATTGTCCATTATAATCAATTAATGGATAAATCCATTTATATCAAGTCCGCGTTAGACCTAATATTTTTCCAGATCTAGGATTTATATGATTAATATCAGACTCACCCACAAGGTTAAGATTTAGCTAATTTAGGAAATCATCTCATATTTGTTGAATATAGTGTGAATGGAAAAGGAGAAAAGAAGCTCCTTGGTAAGTGTGACTTTAGTTCCATATTAGGAGTTTCATGTGAATAGAAAGGGAGGTGGAAAATAAAGGGACTCAATTGTGAATGAGGCTTTAGTCCCACATTAGGAGTCTTAAGGTATAATTGTTGGTTTATATTGTTTCACAAGTATGTTAATTGTGAACAACTGCAAGGGGTGAGGCTCTCTCTCACGCATGGGTACGCAGGGGGTACAAATCCAGGGGTCGAATTTGTACTGAACCAAGCGGACTCGTGTGGAAATTATCTTCCACCTCCTTCCCGACCTCCCTTGATAGCATTTGGGTACTTTTTCAATTCGCCACGAGCAACGAGTCCTCCGTTGTGCCCGTGGTCCTGCTGTTATATCCAGAGAAACAGACGTTCATCGAAGCCTCGAAGCACCGCCGGAGGAGGACAAATCTATTTAAAGAAAACTGCGTAATGCAGGCCTCAGTAACTCTCCAATTCTGGTTCAGGCAGACCGGTTCGGGAGACGTCCAACTACTGCTCGGGAGACCTGATCGAGAGATTCTACTTGGGAGACTACAGTCTGCATAAAAGGTAACTCGGGTCACTCAACAGCTAAGTTGAAATTATTTTTTGTAATTTTAATTTATTATAAACTCTCCGAAAAGGAGTATATCCTCCAAATTGTTTCATTATTAACAAAAAAAATTGTTTCATTATATTCCAAATTTAATAAACAATGCTAGTAATTTTAAATTAAAGATCTCAACTTTAGTTTTTAATCTATCTATTAATATCTATAAAATACAGTTTTTACTACAGTACACATACAAACGTGACATTCACAGGGAACTTACGATTCCCGCCTAAATCAAATAGGACATGTGATCTTTGCATGTTACATAGAACATGTAATCTTTGCATGTTACTTTTTATTTTAATTTTTTATTTAATAATAAAAATTGATAAATATATTATCACTAAATATGTTATTTGAAACATGTAAGATTCTCATGCATCACATGAGTATTGCACTAGTTATGGATAAATTAGATTATTATACTTCAAATATTATCCTCCTGTATATAACATTTTATATATAATATTTAAAGTTAATAATAATAATTCAGGGATTTTTAATATTATAAAATATTTATAATATGTATGCAAAAAATTATCATTAATTTTTTAAAAATAAAATTAGAACATTTCTTTTATATATATATATATATAATTAATGATTAACGAAGTTTTTTAAATTTCGGACGATCGATCTGATTCTATGAAAATTTTTCACTGACAGTAAGATAAATTGAGAAGTATTCACAGTGGGTTGTCCAATCCAATATTTCAGGATTCGTGTTTGATTTGGAAGAAAAATTTGTATAATTTTATTTTTAAGTATAATTATTTCTCTTTTACAACTAATTTTATTTTTGTAAATATGCAATTTAATAATTTTATCGGTTAAAAAAAATGCAGTGATGCAATTAATATATTTTACTTAACTCGAGCAAGTTTCTCATTCCTGCCGTGGCTGTTTCCTTCTTCCTTCTGCCCCCTTTCGCTTCTTCGTTCTTCCTCTTGCCGTCTTCTCGACTCCTCGTCCTCATGCGGTGATCGCGATCGATCTATCGATCGATCTCTGGTGCAGGATTACATTTCGTCTCTTGGTGCGATCGCTTCGCTGAGCTTCCGCCTCGCAGTACAATCGCGCTCCTCCGCTGGTGCTTTCTTCTTTCCCTAGTTTGGTCTTTTCATATCTTCGTTCTGGCTTTGGTTTCAGATTTAGATGGATATCTACATACTGTTTCTCGAGATTGCATGTTAATAAATTGGGTACTGAGAGCGAACAAGCTTACCCGTCCTGAGTTTTTGGGATTGGATGCGATCTTCTAATTGTGAAACAAATCTTGTCGAATTCCTTCCCTTTTCGAATGAGTTTCAGAGGATTTGAGGTTTTTGGACTAGTTTGCGGTGGGCTTCAGACGGCAGTCCGATTTCTCGGCTCAAATTGTATCGATGTAGGCTGATTCGGTTGTTTAACTTGGCTTTTCTGGATTTGCAATTGAACGCTCCTGTAAACTTGGATTAGGATGATTTTGTGTGTTTAGGCCTCGTGAATTGGACCATAACAATTACAATAATCAAATGCCCGGGTTCATAAGACAGCTTTACGATGAATCTGCTGTGTGGTAGATTCATAGAAACTCGCACACAGATTTTAGTGGGCTACAAATTTTTCAGGACGATCAAAAAGCTCAAATTTCCACCTAAAGTTAACAAAGTATACGCATAACCTTTTGATTTCTAAATGCCTGTCAGACATGGGTCGTGTCAAACTATTGTGAATGACGCTTTGTTGATGCGAGTTCCTTTGGTCGGATGGTGAACTCTTTGTCTTGATGGCAGCTTGTTGGTGTGGCGGGATCTTCGTACAGTGACTAATGACTACATGTCGGTGACAACCAAACCCAAGGATGAGTCTTGTGACTAGCTCTACCTGAAGGGATGCTAACACTACGTGAAGGGGTTCATCTACCCTAAGTGGTGTCTTGACAACCCAAAGGAGCACATCAATTTGAAGGGATGAATCAACAACCTTGAAGGGTGTGCTAGCAAAATTGAAGAGACTGGTGTGCTAGCAAAGCTCATGACCAATTATAGATAAAATTATTTAATAACTTGTCTAAATCATGATTTTATTTATTTTTGTTTAAATATATGTAAAATATAAATATTTACAATTTTTTTAATATAATTTCTAGAATATGTTAACAACAACAACAAAGCTTTATCCCACTAGGTGGGATTGGCAATCTAGAATATGTTAAAATTGACAAAAATAATATAAACTTAGTTTATTAAATCAGTGCTTCAATTAAATTATAAAGACTATAGTATCTCTAATTGATGCTGTCAATCAATTATAGATACTATTGTCTTTATAATTTAGTTGAAGCATTGATTTAATAAACTAAGTTTATATTATCTCTAATTGAGCTGGATAACAAGATTGAGATAAAAATTTTAATAAACAAGCTAGAAGAAGTTCAATAAGTAAATGAACAAGATTGAACATAGTCTAGCCCTTGCCTACATCCTAGGCGCTAGGAAATGGGTCGATTGCCTACTACTTGGAATTGTATTTTGATATCTTGCTGTAGATTTTAACTTTTTCAAGTTTTGTCTTGGAGAAATTAAAGCGCATCCGCACCCTATTAATCAGTTGGTTATCTAGAGTGGAACTGTTTTGCTCTCTTCTTTTTTCTCATTCTGAATTTTCAAGAGATACTTACTAGTGTTTGGTTATAATTTATATCTCATTTTTCTCTTCTTGATGGTCTGGTAGCTTTGAAGGTCATTTTATTTAGCTTCTTTGCTTCCTATTCTCCAGGGTCAAGATGGTGAAATTGACTATGATAGCACGTGTTACTGATGGCCTACCTTTAGCAGAAGGATTAGATGATGGTCGTGACCAGAAAGATGCTGATTTTTACAAACAGCAAGCGAAGATTTTATTTAAGAATCTTTCAAAAGGTCACTATGAGGCTTCTAGGATGTCAATTGAGACCGGTCCATATTTCTTCCAGTATCCTAATTCACGAGTGGTTATTTTCTCAGTATTCCTGATATCTAGCAAGTGATAAATCATTTGTCTTTAGAATCTTGTGAAGCAGTTCATAGTTAACAAAAATAATCAGGGAGCATAGTTCTTACAATAAGCTCTCATATAATTTCGAGCTTTCTATATTTAACATTATTCATGGGCCTTCGTTAGTAGAAGGTGTACATTTCTTTTCTTGATGGAATCTTGTTTAGGTGACATTTGAGTTTGGACACATTACTTCTTGCAAGTAGTATCTGTTGAGGATCGTATCCAACTTGAAGTAGTTTGCATGTTAAAGCTTCTCTTTGTTGACAACAAGACTCTATCCTTTGTGATGTATGCAATAGATCACCGCCAATTGGATACATCATTGCAGCTAGTTTCATTTCGTTTCACTGCTTAAAACAAAAGCCTTTAACACTTGTGCTAGTATTTTGCAGTTCTCTGATGTTATAAAAGATGTTTGATTTTGTTAAGTAATTATTTTGTCTGCTTTTATTAGCTGTAATTATGCAGCCATATCTAAAATGTGATACATTCTTCTACATTTCTCTTTAACTCATTCACTTAGTTACATTATTGAGGGTCGTGTTTGCTATCTTACAATGTGTGATCGTTCGTACCCCAAAAAGCTTGCTTTCCAATACTTGGAAGACCTCAAGAATGAGTTTGAAAGGGTCAACGGGAATCAGATTGAAACTGCTGCAAGACCTTATGCTTTTATCAAATTTGGTACAGTATTCAGCTACAACAATCATCAGTGTATTTTCCTAACTACATTCCAACTTAAACATTTATTGCTTGCTTTATGTAGACACTTTCATACAGAAGACTAAGAAGCTCTATCTGGACACTCGAACACAGAGAAATATTGCTAAGTTGAATGATGAACTGTATGAAGTCCACCAAATAATGACTCGGAATGTGCAGGAGGTTCTTGGTGTGGGCGAAAAATTAGACCGTAAGTTTTGTAACTCAACTGTTTCATTACATGGGTATGGTACTTGAGAGTAATTAGTGAAAGATGCTAAAATAACATGAGTACTCATCAAACAATTAGCCTATTTTTGAACTTTAAAAAAGTTTCTTTCTTTTCGAATATGTAATGGACCAATCGAATCTGAACTTTTCACCTTGTTTTACACAAATTTCTCATTTTTGTTTACTTATTTTCCCCATTTCAAGCATTATGTGCTTCAATTTAAAGAATGTTATAATTTGGGAACAGAACACTTAGAAAAAGTTTTATATTTACATCCTAACAAATATGGAATCTTTGCAGAGGTCAGTGAATTATCAAGTAGGCTAACATCTGAGTCTCGAATCTATGCTGACAAGGCAAAAGATCTAAATCGACAGGTAAAAATATGCAACATTTTACTTAGATCTGTTTCTCATTTTATTTGTTTGATCATTATACCTTCAAATTAAACTTTATATAAGTACTAGATGCAAGCGTCAAAATTTTTCTTGCTCCAACACTAAAACTGGAATTTTTTCTTGACTTTTTTCCTGATAACAATCACAATTTAGTTGATAGATTGATAGCTTATCTCAAATGATAGTTTGTCTTCTACCTTTTCTGTTGGATTACAAAACTATTTTAGCTTGGGTTGCTTCCGAATTTGATGCCTCATATTCCAGAAGTGCAATTTTAATAGTGGCCTTGTATTCCTGTACGTGTTGCATCGGAAAATGTCACTAAGGCTTGGTTTACTTGATAGATAACTAGGAGGGGGAGGGGTAGCAGAGGGTAAATAACACAAAATGAATGACCATTCCATGATAAAATTCTTTCCAAGCTTTAAAATCGTCATCCCGGCTAGAGTATTAGTCCCTGGTCAAAACAATGGTGCCAACGGTGTATTGAGATGGTGCCAACTGATACCAATTAGGAGGGAGAATTGAAGAGGGAAGAAGTAACGTGGGCAATGAGCTCATCTCAGAACCCTATCTCATGGATGCACCTTGTTGAATCCTCATTGTTGCTCGTCTTGCAAATCAAGGCTTTTGAATCTGGTGGCAGCTCATGTAATCGGGGAAGATCATTCAACCCCTTTGATTCTGCATCAAGCCTCCCGTTGTGATTCTGATGCTATCTCGTGGGACTGAAGCTTGTACTGGGTGTATCATGCAAGGTTTAAAATCTTGACCCATGTCGAGATTTTAGTTCCTGGCCAGAATGATACGGTTTTGGTATTGTATCATGCATTACTGATATAGTTTCAGTGTTTCTTTGAATTTTAAATATAAGTGTGTATTAATTTATTAATATTTAATTATCAAATATGTTTTATATTTTGAGATGTTGAATTTATATTTCTATATTTTCTTAAGATAATACTTATTAAATTTTTATAAAAATTATTTTAAAAAATAAGTAATTCTCAAAATTCGAAACTAAATTTAAAATTATAAAATCATTTGAAAAACTAAAACAATTATAATTTTTTTTTAAAAAATATTTTTTTAATGTATTTGTAAATTTTTAATTTAAAAAAAATTATTTGAAATGTTTAAGAATTATATATTTTTTAAAATTTTAGATTATTTTAAATTTATATTTAATTTTAAAATTATTTTTAATATTTTATAACTATTATTAATAATATTTTATTTATAAAAAATTACATATTTAAAAAATAAAAAATTAATTAAAACCAAAAACTAAAAATAAATTTTTATATATTTTAATAGATAATTTAATTAGGATTTAAAGAAATTTTTTTGGCTATCTATTTAAGTTAGGGGATGATTGGATATATTAAAAATAATAATCACATAACTAAGAGATAAATAAATAAATAAATTTTATTATATATTTTTATATTTAAAATAAATAAATATATAATTGATTAGATAATTTTATTAATTTTTAGTTAAGCCTCTTTGGATTATCCCTATTATAGCTAGAAATTGATTAAGATAATAAATCTAAGTTCAGTTTTAATAAAAAAACCCATCGACATATCCCGACCTTCGGCGCTACCACTGGGGTCGCGCGACCCCTCCAACGGTGCTGCGCATCCCCTCTGGCGGTGCACTACCGCGAGATCACGCAAGCCTTTTGCGGCGACTGCGGGGGTCACATGATGCCTTCGCGGCTGCCCTCATGCCGGGTTGTGCTGGTATCGATCAGCGGACAGAACGAAATGTTTAGGTCGTTTTGACCAGTTCGGCATGATATTTCAATCCTTGGTATCATGTGTTGTGTATTAGTCAATGGGCGGAATGGTAAGTTCCTCTCATGCTCATTGGCACGGAATTAAATTTAAATCCTTGATTTTTTTCCTCCACTATTTTGTAACGAAAGAAATTGGAAAAGATATATATATATATATATATATATATATATATATATATATATATATATATATATATATGCTAGTCGTTGGCGCCTGAGTGCACGCGGGGCGCTCGGAAGTGTTCCGAGTGCACGTGGGGCACTCAGAACACTTTCCGAGCGCCCCGCGTGCACTCACTTGCTCGCATTGAGCACCCATTCGGGGCGCCTAGCATATCACTTCCTAATAAAGGATTTGATATGCTGTCCAATTCCCGTGCCCGACTATTCAGTCACGGATAGAGTCGCGCACGGGGAGTCAGGTAACATATATTTTTTAATCTTAAGTAGCTGGTTATCACCGTTCTACTGTTTTTTACCCAAATCGAGCTGAAACAATTTGAAGGAAAGGAAAAGAAGCTTTTTCTCTCCCTTCTTCTGCCTCTTCTAAGAAAATAAAGAAAAATGTTTTCCCTTCCTAGTTTTCCCCTCTTCTATTTCTCTCACTCAGTGGAAATAAAACCTTCATGTTTTGGTTGCAGTAATGGCATAAGAGACCACAAATTATGGCTTCCCAGTTATTAAGTTTCACATAAATCTAATTTCACGAGGAAAATGTAAGCACTTGTTTTCTTGACCAGAAGTTGCTCTGGTTGGCCAATGTGTCTAATGGTCTCTTCTCAATGTTCTTGTCGCCTCAAAGTTAGAGAAAGGAAAGACTCGCACAATTACATATAAAGCTCCATTCATGTATATTGTTTGATCAGTTTTCTTTCTTTATGAGCAAGGATCATGTCATAGGCCAAGTGTATCACTAATTTTTTGTTTCTGTAACTTCAAGTCTGTTTACATTCCATTTTCTCCATCCAATTAATTTGTATCCTCTACTCCTTTACAGGCTTTTATTAGAAAATGGGCTCCCGTTGCCATTGTTCTTGGAGTAGTGATGCTTCTGTTGTGGGTTAGAAAGAAGTTTTGGTGAATGAATCTGATGTTTATATTTAGATACCTTCTCATTCTCTGCACAGGATGCCAATTTTGTGGTGTCGGCCATTTAGAATTACTTTTCAGTTTGTAAAAAAAAAAAAAAAGGAAAAAATGACTTTTCATTCAACAATCACACGAAGTAAACTGCAATATTACTTCAAAATTTTAAACACTGTGCAATGTGATTGTTTATCTGTTTGGGTTCATGGCCATATTTGAGAACTTTGTGTGTATAATTATAGTGCTTTACCAATCCATGCTGTAGCAATATCTTCAGTGAAAGATCATCCTAAAATGTTCATAAACAATCATTAGAGTAAAATCAAAATTGATAATTTTACTTGATCTGCAAATTGAAACTAAATCAGCGAACCGTTGATTTTTTTTTAAGTTTTATTTCATTTATCAGCTTCCAGTTTACTACCTTACATTGTTATCATTCCTGTTGATTACTGGATTCACAATCAAGATAACTTCTATTCTAAGACTATTGTTTTCATATCTGAATATAATTAGGTCACACAAGTGGTTGCAGCCACTTTCTTTCTCTTTTCAAAGATACAAATACTTCCACAGAATTGCACCCCAAATGAGGTTCTGACTTAGGATTTTTGTTGAATTTGCTAACCATGCTTGGAATTGGTCCATCTTGCCGTGGAATTAATATGTGGAAAATGTTGAATATTCAGCACCTTTTATTCCAGTCTTAACATAGTGTCAAACTACTTCTCTATCAATACTTAAAAGTCTCAATCACCGGAACTGAACCAGGGTTTAATTTAGGGCAATTTTCGAATTGCTATCCGAAGTTTTATTAATCTCAAAATGTCCTTGATGAAGTATTTCGACACTAAAATGAGAATATTACAGAGGTGTTTTCATACTAATAATTTGTTTTCCGGGTGTTTGCTTTCTTAATGTGGTCAGGTAATTTGGGGTACGTTTTAAAGTTTTTAGCTGATTTTGCCAATCAAAATTTACCAGTGTAATTGATGGATTCAAGCTGTTGATCATATTTATATCAGTTGAGTTTGTCGTAGATTGAGGCTTTCTTACTGCTGGATGCGGACATTTTTTGAGTTAGGCAGATGCACATTTGTTTTTATGTTCCCAACATATTTTTTTTTTTAAAAAAAAATGTTTCAAATTAGACGCGTAATGAATGATATGCTGATTCTGAATCATTCATCACAAATATTTGTGATATTTTTCGATTTACTCGATAAGAAGCTTTGATAGGGATAAATTGATCATCTTAAATTTGATTGTTAATTGATTTATCATTTTTATTTTTAACTGAAAATGAAAGTAATATAATATTTTATTTGATCTAGATTTGAAAGAATATTAAGAAGAATGTGTAAAATTATTATTAGGATGAAGAATAAAAGATATTAATAACTGAAATTGAAAGTAATATAATATTTTACTTCATCCAATAGTAAGAAGAATGTGTAAAATTGTTATTAGGATCAAGAACAAAATATATTAATGCACTATGGGAATGTAGGGCATTGTCCTTATTTTTTTAAAAAAAATATATATTTTATTTTATTTTATTTATGAATATATCCTTTAGGATTTTATTTTTAAAATTTAAGAATTATGTTATAATATTAAGTATAAAATATTTTTAAAATAGAAAAAGAAATTAGGTGTTGAAATGAATGATATAGTTTCGCCCCATTCTTTAGAGTATTTAAATTTTTTTCGTTTTAATTTTTTTATATTTAATATTATAATATATAGATTTTAAAAATAAAATTTTAAATGATATATGAATGAGAAAAAATAAAATAAATAAAAATAATCGCAGTGTCCTTACTGGTAGTATCGAACAAAGCACATATCAGATGAATAGAATATAGAAGATGAGATTAGATCCTCTGTTTTTGAGAATCTTGGTCTCCTTTCCCAATATTGATGTGTCGCCTGACTGTTATCGCAATTGACTATGATCTTTTTGGATTCTATCTTTTCCCATATTATAATTTGATCGGGATAAATAGTCGGAGATCATCGGCGGTGAGCGTTGAGAGTGAGCGGGTAGCAACCGAACAAGGCGCCGACCTTGGGATAAAGAGACTGAGGATTTATGGGACACAAGATTCGATCTCATAGAAGATGTAGCTCTAAAAATGAAATATACAATATTTCTGTATTTTTTTAAAAAAAGGCATATTATTTTTCCAATATTAGAAATTTGCCTGAAGCAGTGAGGTAGACATGACGTGTTCACCGTACCCAATGTTCGATCGACGATCGGACGACTCACAATTGTGATGATCCTGTTGACTGTCGTCGAAGAATGAAACAGGCGGGACAGGGGGCTTTGTGGGACAGAGGAGCTGCCCTCAGATTGGGACGGAATCCTCTATCCCACAAAGCCTCATGTCCCGCCTATCTCACTCTCCGACGACGGTCGACAATTTATCCGATCGCCAATTGGACATTATCGATGAAATTTGATCGTCGTACCGAATCAAATAATATCCTAAAAGAACGATGAACCGGTCAGAATCGTCGCAATTACAATCTCGTTTGATTTAAAGGTGAATCCCGTGAAATCGCAATTGCGGCGATCCCGCCTGGTCCACCGTATCCTCAGGGTATAGTTTTGTTCAAGGCGGCGGCCGACCGACAGTGGTGTCCGATCGACGATCAGACAACTCACCGACTATCGTTGGAGAGTGGAACAGGCGATACATGGGGGCTTTGTGGGATAGAGGATTTGCCCTCGAATCGGGGGTGGGATCCACTATCCCACAAAGCCTCCTGTCCCGCTCTCCGGCGATGGTCGATAAGTTGTCCGATCATCAATCAAACATCATCGATGAATTTTGATTTTCGTACCGAATCAAATAATATCCTAGAAGAACGGTGAACCGGTTGGAAACACCGCAATTGCAATCTCGTCGGATTCGATGGTGAATTCGGCGAGATCGCAATTGCGGCGATCCCGACGAGTTCACCGTACCCCTAGGATATAGTTTTGTTCAGGACGGCGACCAAAGAGTGGTGTCCGATCGACGATCGGATGACTCGTCGACTGTCGTCGAAGAATGAAATAGACGGGATAGGAGGCTTTGTGGGACAGAGGATCTACCTTCCTCTAGATCTCAGTTGGTGCAAACGGGATCCTCTGTCCCGAGGATCCCGTGTCCTCGTGTCCCGAACTTGTCGGCGATGGCTGACGAGTCCTTCGATCGCCGATCGGACACAATCATTAGTCTTCGATCGTCGTCCCGAATCAAACGATATCCTGGGGGAACAGTGAATCGGTTGAGATTATTGCAATTGCGATCTCGTCGAATTCGACGGTGAATTCGGCGAGATCGCAATTGCGACGATCTCTGACGGGTTAATCGTATTCCCTACGGTATAATTTTGTTCGGGACGGTGATCGAAGGTCGTCGATGGTATCCAATCGATGATCGAAGAATTTGTCAGTTATTGTCGATGAATTAGAACACGGGGATAGAGGGT
>JAGFNQ010004673.1:124530-156636 GCA_024364735.1 Boesenbergia rotunda
TTAGAGAATGAATCCCTCCTTCACCGCGAACCACGTGGATATCCATCTTCAAGTAGTATTCCATCTTTGATCTCCAATATTGAAAGTCGGCGCCATCAAAGAATGGAGGTCGGGTGGTGGAGAATCCTTCTCTCAAAGCCATCTTGTTGAGAACTCTCGGTTGTTAAGCCGTAAACAGAGCACCTTGCTCTGATACCACTTGTTGGGAACGAGATGGCTAGAGAGGGGGGTGAATATAGCCAATCACTTCTTCTTTGAAGAGTTATCAAATTTCTGCACTTGAAGCTATTAATAGCACAGCGGAAGTATGAAAACAAAACTTGCAGAAACTTAAACCAAAACCTAACTAGCAAGATTAGCAAGATCGCTAACAAGGAGATTTTACAAGGTTCGGGGATAACTTGCCCCTACTCCTTGGCGTGCCCTTAAGGTGGGCGATCCCTTGATCGTCGGCAGATCAAGCCCCGGTAATCACCGGATATGAAGCAACCTCCTTCTCGGTGGAGAAACCTCTCCACAGTATGTTTCAAATAAGGATATAGTTTAAGCACAAAGAAACAACAAGAAGGATCTTACTCAAACACTTAGCAAGGACAAAAACACAGCAAGCTTCCCTGAGCTCCACCCAGTGGCGATCTCACGCAAGAACCCTTCTCCGTGTCTTCCCACTGTCGGACTCCAAGCCTCTTGTCTTCTCCTTCAAGTGCTCAAGTATGATGATTGCTTTTCAATAGCTTGCTCAGAATGATTGAAGAACTCAAGAACAGCAAGCTTGATGTGGAACACAACTCAGGAACTCAAGAGCACAAGGATCAAAATCGTTACTGAACACCACAACTCTCGTTCCTTTTGTTTCTCCGCCAAGCGACAGATGATCTCATCTCCAGCAGCCTACAGCTGCCTCACTGCCAACGCGCCAGCTACACTGAACCCTAACTGAACTTCCTGAGCTCCCTCAGCCAAGCCTCAGTCAGCAGCTTCAGTCCTGCATCCAGCCGTTGCAACCTGTGTGGAGAAAGGGACAAACCTGCTCCAAGGAAAGCTCTCTTTGACTTCTCCTTGAGTGTTTGAATCCTCCCCTGTCACCTGAAACTCAATCAGAGTATTAGAGCACCAAATCAAGCAGCATATCAAATATCAGAGAAAAGTGGCAGCGAATCAGTTGTGTTCAGACGCGATCAGAGCGTCTGACAGTGCAGTTTGAATTAAAGTGATCGGTCACCGGACCGATCAGAGAGCCTCCTGATCGGTCACCAGACCGATCAGGCTCTGTCCTGATCGATCCCCAACGCTCAATCAGAAATCGCGATTTCCTTGAGATTCTCCTGGACTGATCACCAGACCGATCCCAGGTCGTGGATCGTTCATCGAACCGATCCACCCTTATATTGAGCGATTTCTGAGTCTCGCAGGCTAAGCCTTCTGATCGTACCGGACCGATCAGGCAGCCTCCTGATCGGTCACCAGACCGATCAGACTGGCTCCAGACCGATCAGGATCCGTCCTGATCGATCATAGAGAGGAACTTGCGACACTTGATCATTCTCCGGAACGATCTGCACAGTGATCCTGATCGGTCACCAGACCGATCAGGAGCAGTTCAGCAAGAGAACTCAACCTCACTGCTCGCTCCCTGATCGGTCACCAGACCGATCAGGAGCCAGTCAATGGGTGAAACGCATACTCCCTGATCGGTCACCAGATCGATCAGGAGCAACACAGTAGGTTCCCAACCTCACTGTGTGCTCCCTGATCGGTCGCCCGACCGATCAGTCATCGCTGGATCGGTCACCAGACCGATCCACGAAGGAGCAGCGTGCCAGAATCCCTGATCGATCACCAGACCGATCCAGAGACTCAAACTCAGCCCTCCAAGCTAAGTTTCCATCCACCTTAGCCCTCCAAGCTAAGGATTTTCCATCTAACTCTCCAAGTTGGGAATTTGCACCTAACCCTCCAAGTTAGGACTTTTCACCTAGCCCTCCAAGCTAGGACTTTTCACCTAGCCCTCCAAGCTAGGACTTTTCACCCAACCCTTCCGAGTTAGAACATCATCCAACCTAGCCCTCCAAGCTAGGCACCTGACCCTCCAAGCCAGGACTTTTTCACCTAATTCTCCAGGATGGGAATTTGCACCTAACCCTCCAAGTTAGCACTTTTCACCTAGCCCTCCAAGCTAGGACTTTTCACCCAACCTTTCCGAATTAGGACTTTTCCAACACCTAGCCTCCCAGACTAGGACTTTCAACACCTAACCCTCCAGGTTAAGATTTTCCATCACCTAGCCCTCCAGACTAGGATTTTCCATACCATGTCTGATCCCCGATCAGGACTTAATCATAATCAACATGATCAACCTAAACTAGAATCGATGTCAACACCAAAACAACAATCAGGGCCAGACTGGATCAACAATATGGTCCTTCTTCTTTGCTTTGGTGGAGGTGGAGGCTTCTTCTTGTTCTTGTATGAATGAGGGTCTCTCCTCCCCCTCACTCCTTGAATTTGACACCTCCTCTTCTTCTCTTGATGAGATGGTGTCATCTTCTATCTCTTCCTTACTTGAAGATGTAGACACTTCTTCCTCTTCAGATATTGTCAATTCCGTTTCTTGTTCCTTTTCTTGGACCATTGACTCCATTTCTTTAGACTCTTCCACTATTTTGGCTCGTGTAGGTTTCTCATGATATTCTTTTATCTTTTCCCACAACTCACATGCATCTTTGTATTTATCTACACAACTCAAAATATTATTAGGCAAAATATTTATCAAAATACTAATTACCTTCTCATTGGCTTTTGATTGTGCTTGTTGTTCTTGATTCCAATATCTAGGCCTAAGCTTCTTCCCGTGCTTATCCTTTGGAATCTCGAAGGGCTCTTCAAGCGCAATTCTAAGATCCCACCCTATTCCGAACCATGTCTCCACCCTTGTCTTCTAATACCCAAAATCTTCATGATCGTAGGCCGGTGGAGTGTAAATATCGTCCCCAAATTTGTCTTCCATTGTTTTCCCCTCTAGCTTTCTTGCTCCTTTGGCGGTTAGTCCAGTCAAGAGCGGTCCTAGCTCTGATACCAAATGTAGGATCGATGTCGTACGCTAGAGGGGGTGAATAGGGATTTTCGAATTCTTTCTTTCTACACGATTAGTTGCGCAAGCGGAATATACAATAAACAAAAACTAACAATGTAAACAATACTAACAGGGAAGATTTACTTGGTATCCACCCCTAAGGGTGACTAATCCAAGAATCCGTTAGTGGATCACTCCCCGAATAACCTCCGGCTAGCCCTTGTCGCTCCTTGTGGGTGGAGAAACCTCGCCACAGCACCACGACAACACCTGAGCACCAAAGACTACTAATCTACTCTACCCAAGCAGATTTCACCTAAAGCCCCAGCCCAAACTGAGTTCTCTTTAAATAGTACTCAAGCTAGAAACCCTCGTTGGCAGTCGACTGCTCCCAGGGCAGTTGACTGCCCCCACTCATATTCGAACGTTGACAGCCCCAACGTTCGAATTCTGCCAGCTCACCAGCTGCTACCAGTCGACTGTTCCCAGGGCAGTTGACTGGTCCCTTACTAAGCCTAGGGTTACACTCCCCGAGTACATTTCACTCCGCACTCGAACCCTCCCAGCTTAGTTCCCGAGTACAATGACTCACACTAGGACCCTCACAACCTGGTCGACTCTTCACCAGCAGCCTCGACTGTTGCCTTCACGCCCTCTTCATCTTCAGCCCTCATCCCTCGGATGCGCACGCAAGCCTCCAACTTGCCTCCATGCCATCCTTCACGTACGCCTCAAAGTCCACGTCCCTCGGCTCATAGTCCCTGCTATCCACAGTCCCTCGGATGCGCACGCAAGCCTCCAGCTTGCCTCCATGCCACCCTCACCTGAAGACATCAACCAAGTTCATGTGTATCTGTACACCTGCACACTCACATACACATGTTAGTCCAACAACAAACCCTAACTTAAACCCTTTGCCCAAACATCAAAACACATGGTCTCTCCGGACCACAGATTGCCTCAACAAAATCTATTTTAAGGAACTGCATTACGCAGGCCTCAGCAACTCTTCCTTTTTAGCTCGGGAGATCCAGCTCGGGAGTCTGCACTTGGACTCTACAACTGGACTCTACAACCTGACTTTGCAACTCGGGCACCTCTAGCTCGGGAGATCCAGCTCGGGAGTCTGCATTTGGACTTTGCAACCTGACCCTACAACTCGGGAGTCTCCAGCTCGAGAGATCTAGCTCAGGAGTCTCCAGCTCGGGATGTCCAACTCGGGAGATCCAGCTCGGGAGTCTGTACTTGGACTCTACAACTTGACTCTGCAACTCTGGAGTCTCCAGCTCAGGAGATCCAACTCAGGAGTCTGCACTTAGACTCTGTAACCTAGCTCTGCGACTCGGGAGTCTCCAACTTAGGAGATCGATCTCTGGAGTTTGCACTCTGCATATAAGACAGCTCAGGTTTTTCAGGCTACTCAACAGATAAGTTGAAATTAATTATATAATTTTTTTAATATCTCCGACAGTATCTTCTACAATAGGATACTCTAGGAGAGATCATCAAGATAATAAATTTTACGCAGAAATGTATGTATTTGATACTTCCACCATCAGATCTCAGTGCCTCCCCCTCTTTCATGAAGTAAAACTTTATACAAGGAATATGAAAGCGTAAATAATAATTTTAATTCAAAGTCATACCCTATCATTCAATAGCAATTTATGGACTTTAAACAATATAATCAATCTCAAGCCATGACATAAGATTTCATAAAATATCATGAAAGCATAAGCAAATGTTTAATACATGACTTAAAAGGAAACATGAAAGTGGCACAAGGGCTAAAGCCCTGAAGTAACGAAATATTACAATCCCAAAATGAAAAAGTGTTTGAGAGATAAAAATAATATCTAAGTAAAACACTCTCAACACTCAACCATCAAATCAAGTCAAATCTACTGCATGTCATCGCCTGGAGGAGGAGGAGGAGGGGAGTGATATATGAGATGCAGCTGCTGAATCATCGCGTACATCTCATCCTGTTGTCGCTGGAACCCCTGGCAGAACTGTGTGAGGCCATGAACCTCCCCCTAGATGACAGTCTGTGTCTGCTGGAAGCCATGGAACTCCTCACGAAGGTCATGAACCTCAAACCGGAGCTGGGATAACTCCTCTCGTGTAACTCCACCAGCAGGCTCCTCATAAACTGGAGGACTCAGGACGCTGCCTCCAAACGATCTCCCCCTGCCTGCACTTGATCCCTGCCAAGGACAACTGACGTGTGCCAATCTGATCATAGTCCTTGGACAGGTGTCGTACCTGAGTGCTAGTCGTGACTATACCCTTAGACTCGAAGAACTCGGTCAGGACATGGCAGAAAGGCATGTAGATTTTCCCATTCACACTATGGGAAAAATAACAGATAGATGTAAAAACATGCAGAGAGATATCGATATCTAACCTCCTCTCTAAAGCGTACATCATTACCAAGTGCGGTAGTTGAATCCTCGACCGCCCATTGGTAACAATGGGCAATATTCATTCTAAGACAATTTTATACAAGACATGACTAAATGGACTCATGCTTTTAGCGTCAAAAATACGCTCTGAAATGCATCGATGTCTTCCAAAATAATGCATGTGAATCTGATCAATAGTGACATCAAGAAAAGTAAGGGGATAGTGAATGCATTCTTAGACACCCTACACCCCAAAAATACACCTAACACTGTGGATGAGAAGGGGATAGTGACTCCTGCCACCATGGACTCATAGAGGTCATTATCAGGATCGATGCATGTGAGGTTGGCGTAGAATTCTTTACACATGTCTAAATTTATGTCATGCCGACAATACACTAACTGCTCCATCCCAAAATAGCTAATCATTTCGACAATTTGGGGGGGTTTCACTTGAACCTATTGAGGTAGACCCGACCCTGGGCCGGGCCTAGCCCGAACCCGGCCCAGAATTGGCCCGGGTCAATGGGTCGGGTAGCCCGTTGACCTGGTTCGCCGGGCCAAACTGAAACCGGCCCAACAGGACGCCAAACTGAAACCGGCCCGACAGGATGTTGGGTCGGTTCCGGTTCCAGCCGCCAGAAATCACGAACCGGCAGTTAATCGCCGGTTCCAACGGCACTGAACCGCCGGTTCAGTGCCGTTGGATGGTTTTTAATTTTTTTTTTTTCTTTTTTCGACGGATGAGATCATTTGACCGTTTTTTGATCAATGGCTACGATTTAGTGACCGTTATGATCCGAACTCTATAAATAGGGAGCTCATTTCATCATTTTCACACACAACACAACTTCTCTTCTCTCAATCTCTCATTCTCAAATCTCTAACTCTCAACTTCTCTCCGCGTTCTTCATTTTTCGATGATAATGGAAGGAGGTCACGGAACTTCATCATCTCAATCTCGGAGGAGAAAAGAAATAGCATACGAGGATCCCAACCTTCAAATTAAATCCACCGATGATGAGACCGAGGTTCATCCCCAACGCCCTCCGATCCCGAAACGCAAGGAAGTACCGACGCGATAACTTCTAAGGTTTGGGAAAATCCTCCTTTAAAATCGTCTATTTTCACTAAACATTTTGAGAAGGTCACACTTCCGTCGGAAGAATTGCGTGCAAAATGCAAGCATTGCAATGCTTCCTACAAATTCCAAGCCGGCGACACCTATGGGTCGTTGAAACGACATATAGAAACGAAGCACCCGACGGAATATTGGCTTGACCGCTTTCAAACACAATTATCTAGATTTTCTAGTGGTAGTAGTACTGATTCTGGTTTATTTTTATATTCGAATAATAAATTAAGAGAATCATTAGCTAAATTTGTTTCCGTAGAACATCTTTCTTTTAGTTTTGGATCTAAATGCACATTTGAAGATTTTTGTAAAGAATCTCTTAATCCTGCTACTAAACGTGTACCTAGGACTACACTGACTCGTACAATTAAAAGATTAGCAAAACAAGGAAAAAAGAATTTAATTAAAAATTTTAGTAAATTAAATAATAAAGTTTCTTTATGTTTCGATATTTGGAGTGATCATTGGCAAACTCATTCTTATATGGGTGTAACATGCCATTGGATTGATAACTCTTGGATCCTCCAAAAAAAGATTGTTAGCTTATAGAGTTTTTGATGAATCACATACTGCTCATAACATTGCACAATTATTACACTTAATTTTAGAAGAATATGGATTGACTCATCAAATATTTTCAATATCATTAGACAATGTTAATTCTAATACCGCTTTTATAGATGAACTAAAATTTATTTGTCAACCTGTTATTGGTGGTTTATTTTTTCATATTCATTGTGTATGCCATGTTTTAAATTTATGTGTTCAAGATGGATTAAAACTTTTACAAAATTATATTCAACCAATTAGAACCGTAATTTCATACTTATGGTCATAGTTTGCAAAATCGCGATCCTGGATCGTAGGATCGTACGATCCTACGATCCTGGACCACAAAACGATCCAGAATCGGGCAGAATCATTTTTTGTAGCAGGATCGCAGCAGGATCGCAGCAGGATCGGTAGGATCGGACAGGATCGGACTGGATCGTATAGGATCGGACAGGATCGGAACAGGATCGGAACAGGATCGATGAAAGCTTTAAGAGGTCATAACTTTTGACTCGGATTGAACCACGTGACCTATAATATATCAAATTGAAACTCGTTCAAAGATCTACAAGTTAGTTTTAAGATTGAATCCCAAAAAATATTGTTTAAAGCCTTTTCAGAGTCCCAGAAGATTATTAATCTTTTTTATTATTTTTTTATCTTTTACATCGTTAGTGTTAGTGTTTTAAGATTATTTAAATATCTATTTAATTATTTTTTAGTTAGTTTTTGATTAATAATATTATGTTATATCTTTTTTCTAAAATGATGAGTCTTTAGATGTCTATTATCTAATAGGTTGACAATTAAATTGGATCATCTTGTAATAAATAGAATATTCTTGAAGTTAAACGTGATTATTTTCATTATAGTGTTAATAAAAATTGTATATTTTTTCATTTTAAGGGTTTTTGATAGGATCGTACGATTTTACGATCCGATCCTGACCCCAAATCGATCCTGTGTAGGATCGTGATTCTACGAACCTTGCTTATGGTCCCATCTATCTATGATGAAACAATGGGGTAAATTTTGTAAAGCTAATGGAATGCGACCTAAAAAATTTTCACGTGATGTTCCAACACGTTGGAATTCAACATATCAATTATTACAAGATTCTTTTCAATAAAAAAATTTATTATGTTTATTTTTTACACAAAATAATAATACTAATATATATTTATTTTCACAACAATGGAATATTTGTAATAATATTTGTGAAATTTTAAAAGTTTTTAATGATGCAACTGAACAACTTTCCGGTGTTTATTATCCCACTGCTCATTTAATTTTAGTGAATTTTTGTAGTATAGTATTAATATTAAATGAACATGTAAATAATGAAGCTTTAACTTTATGTATATTAGCTATGAAAATTAAATGGAAAAAATATTTTTATTTTATTCCTGAAATTTATTTAATTGCATTTGCTTTAAATCCTAAATTTAAATTAGAAGTTTTACAAGACATATTAACTTTATATTATGACGCTTTAATTCCTATTAAAGATTCTTCCTCTCCGGATCCCGCTAATATTATATATAATATTAGAAATTATTTATATGATCTTTATAATCAATATTATGTTAAATATGGAACACAAACTAATATTTCTGAAACACAACAACATACTACTACTAATTTAAAACTTACAAAAGCACAACTTTTATTAAAAGAACGGACGAAACGTCCACGAGGATCCTCAAGTTCCACACAGGAACTTGAGAATTATTTTACGACTTCTTTTGATTTTAATGAAACAGATAGCGAAGACTTCGATATCTTGAAGTGGTGGTCACAGAAGGCTCAAAGCTTTCCCGTTCTCTCCGTGATCACAAAAGAAATTTTAGCATCTCCAGTGTCAACTGTTGCTGTGGAGCAGACGTTCAGTGCCGGCGACAACATATTAGATGAACAACGATCAATTATGTCTCCCGACTCATTGGAAGCTCAAGCATTACTTGATGATTGGACTAGAGCCGAGAAGCGAATCCAAGGAATGCAACTTTCAGAAGACTAAGTCGAAGAATTTGATACCGAAGGAACAAATACAACGGGAACGGGAGGAAATGGAAGTGAGTGAGAAAGTGTAAAAAATGTAAAAGGGTAAAAATGTAAAAGAACTACGTGGGCTTTGATTCCCTACACCCTAAGGGGATACGTAGGCAACTTATATAAGTGCAAGCCTTTTTTTTAAATAAAATTTATTTTTTTAATTTAATTTTTAATTTTTTAATATAATAATCTTGAACCGTGGTGAACCGTAAACCAAACCATGAATCGGCGGTTCCAAACCGTGAACCGTAACCGGCATGGGCGGTTAAGGTTAAGGGTCGACCTCCACGAACCATCAAACCGACGATTCCGAACCGTCGGTTCCGAACCTTGGTTGGGTCTATATTGAGGTATCTACAATTATCAACACAAATTCATTCTCGGTGAATCTTTTCTGATATCCTCGAATCAGAAACGAGGTGCATTCGGGTCTACCTGACCCTGTTGGGACGACCCCTCACTTCTTTTGCCTTTTAGAAGCCAACCTAATATGTGACACACAAATGCATGTACTCATACCATCCCACAACAAGATAAAACAAGAAAAACCAAGTAAAATAGGCCAAATTAGCTCCAAATCATGATTTAAATGGGAAAAATTAAACTGTACAATGTGTTGGTGCAGAAAGCACCCAAGTCTAGCTTGTATTTTGATAATGGCAACAGGGTTCAAAAGTTAAGGTATATTGTTTGTCTAACATGTTACTCAAGTGTGCAGGCAAAGCCCTAGCGAAGGACTGCTAGGCACCTGGCGAAGGAATACCGGGATACAAAGCCCTAGCGAAGGACTGCTAGGCACCTGGTGAAGGAATGTCAGGATACAAAGCCCTAGCGAAGGACAGCTAGGCACCAGGCGAAGGGCAGCTTGGTACTGAAGACCTGGCGAAGGACAGCTAGGCACCTGGCGAAGGACTGCTGGGCAAAAGTCCAACCGAAGGAGCCGGTCGGCATCAGGTACATTCTCCCGAGAGGAGTAGGTGAGGACGCGTTCCCCGACGAGGGAACAGTAGGCGTCGATTCGACCTAGGGCTCCATTTTGGAGGGCCAAAGTCATAACCAAGACAGCTAAGGCTGTATAGACTAACATATTAATTGCTTTATGTTGTTTTGGACTAACCCTGGATGCAGGACCGAAGGAACGAGTGTCTGCAGCTCAGAGAGCCTCAAAGGAGTGAGGCAGAGTCTGAGTAGGGCGCCCGGAGTGTCCCGGGCGCCCCCAAGGTGAACACAAAACAAAGTAAACCAAGGAGAGCTTCTGCAGCTTATGGGCGGGGCGCCCCCGTGCTCCCGGGCGCCCCCCATGCTCACGGGCGCCCCCAGGTGAAGCCAACGAAGCAAGCCAGCGAGAAGCCAAATGGATGAGAGTTGACCCGGTCAATCCGGGCGCCCCCAATCAAGATCTGATCCCGAGTTTGAAGGGATCAGAGCTAACCGAGAAGAACTCGGATCGGCTGACACGTGGGGGGCGCCCCCGACGTTCCGGGCGCCCCCAGGTGCTATAACAAGGGCCCTCGACCCCAAGGCTTCAACACTGAATTCATTCAACGCAACCACGCTCTTCTGCTCCCGCGCTCTGCTCCAGAAACCTCCCGACTCGAGATACAAGCGCCGACAACGTCCCTCTGCTCCGAGAAACATTCCACACCGGACGTCGGTAACGAAGAGCAATTTCCTTTTTATGTTTACTATACTGCAATTGTAAATCTATTTGTAAACCGTTTTGCGCACATATAGAATTGCCCGCAGTAAACGGTCAACGACCGTGGGCCTTGGAGTAGGAGCCGAACGCGACTCCGAACCAAGTAAAAAACTTGGTGTTTGCGTTTGTTTGTTTTAATTTCCGCTGCGTAATTTCTCTATTTCTTAAATCCGAACGTTTTCCGATATTCACCCCCCCCCCTCTATCGGTTCTCTCGATCCAACACAAAGTGTTACCTTTTTCCCAATTGCTTCATGGTGAAGTTTGATGAAGATCGGTTTGAAAGGAGAAGATTTGCTAACCCTAGTTGTAGATCCGAGGTAGGAGAAGACTAGAGAAACGTTTCTAGGGCTTGGGAGTACCTTAGATCGCAAGGAGAGGTTGAGAGGAGATGAAGGCTCGTAGGGGTGGCACGCAAAACCCTAGGTTTTGGCCACCCCTGCGCGGTCTATTTCTTATTAAAACTCGCGGATCAGTCGACTGCCCCAAGGGCAGTCGACTGGGAAAACACAGAAGTTTTCCTAGGTTGGATCAGTCGACTGCCCTAGGGGCAGTCGACTGATAAAATGAACAGAAGGTTCCCAGTTTCGAATTCACCTGGACCAGTCGACTGGCTCTGAGCCAGTCAACTGATACGCTAATTTCAGTTTTTCAGCCTAATTTCAGAAATGCCTAATTAATTCCACAACTCTCCAAAAAATCTAAAATTTCGTGGAGAGATTTGTGAAGCCTATGTCTTCTTGGGAAAAATATGTTTTCAAACAAATCTACTCCAGATCCCAAGATTGGCATGTAATTCAAAACTATCTAAATTGTGTCATTGAAACTTATCCAAAAGTCCTAATTTTGGCCTCTCCTTAATGTATCTTCTCATACCGAATCATAATACATTTCTAGCACTGATTTATATGGAATTTACATATTAAACACTAATTTTTAGCAAATATAATCTCATTTTCATCTTTTTCTCCATAAATCTCCTTTTAATGTGCCAATTCCCTAGGATTAAGACTCACCTTAGTCTTCCAATCCTTTTGGCACATTCCATAGTCCACTCAATCCCCTAGGAGAAATCCTCCTGAGATTTATTGACCATGGATTCCATTATCGCTCCTAGGGCTCTCCCTTGAGCTCCTAGCCCAAGCCGTTTCCCTAGATGGCTCATTTACAATTGCAAGGCCACACCGGTGTTCCTCCGGTGCTTCTTGACCTTCAACCCTTACTCTTTTAACTTTCCATATCTTGTCCTTGATTGACTTTTTCTTTTCTCCTTTAAATGACTTTTCCTTGCTATTCTTGACCTTTTCTTTATCATAATCATAGGGCATCCTTGAATATGATTTTCTACTAATATTTGACTTCCTAGAATGGTATCCAAGTCCCTGATGGATCGTTTTCGGTGTGCTAGAGGGGGTGAATAGAACTTTGTCGTTTGTTTCTCTACAAAGTCGTTAGCGTAGCGGAAACAATAATATGCAAAGTAAAATAAACAATGCTAACAACCTGATTTACTTGGTATCCACCCCGGACGGGTGACTAATCCAAGAATTCGTCGGTAGATCAACCCCCGGATAACCTCCGGCTAGATCTGTCGCTCCTTGTGGGTGGAGAAACCTCGCCACAACACTTCGGACGCTCTCTGATCACAATAGACTACTAACTCACTTTACCCAAGCGAGTTTCGTCAAGAAACTCATCCACCACGAAGTCCTCTTTAAATAGGACTCGGGCTGAAACCCTCGCTACCAATCGACTGCCCCCAGGGCAGTCGACTGGTGCCACTGAAATTTGACCGTTGCACCCCAACCTTCGAATTCTCAGCCAACTCACCAGTCACTTACCAGTCGACTGCCCCTGGGGCAGTCGACTGGTCCCTGGCCAGAACCTTTCTGTGAGTTCCATCAGTCGACTGCCCCTAGGCCAGTCGACTGGTCTACTCACCCACCTAAGGTTACCCTTTCTAAGTACATTTCACTCCGCACTCAAACCCTAGGATTTCCCGAGTACAATCACACAGCACTCGTATCCTCACGACTCGACCAACTCCTCATCCGCAGCCTTGACTATTGCCTTCGCGCCCTCTTTATCTTTGGCCCTCGTCCCTCGGATGCGCACGTAAGCCTCCAGCTTGCCTCCATGCCATCCTTCACGTACGCCTCAAAGTTCGCGTCCATTAGCTCATCATCCCTGCTCTCCAAGGTCCCTCGGGTGCACACAAGCCTCCAGCTTGTCTCCATGTCATCCTTCACCGTACCGAAGCTGTCCAGTCAAGTCCATATGTGTAACATGTACAATCTGCACACTCAACATACACATATGAGATAACAAGGGTAAACCTAACTTAAACCCTTTGCCCAAACATCAAAACACTTGGTCACTCCGGACCACAGATTGCCTCAACAGTCCCGGCCTACCATTTCAAAGGTGTTGATCATTTGGTATCATACCTAGCCCCTTGGATCCTCTAATGAGTCTATCTAGGTTCTTTTCTAATTTATCAAGTTTTACCCTCAAAACTTGATTTTCCTTTTCTAAATTTCTAACCATAGTATCACCATGCCTATCTTGATCATTCCTAGATCTACCCATTTTCCTGGGCATGTGTCTCCCTTTCTTAGGTTGATGCCTTGATCCTTAGGTTTAGAAACCCTAGATTTGTCATGCAACATAGATTCTTTGGTATTTTGGCACGCAATAGTATTTCTATTTCTATCATGATATTTAAAACCAAAAGTACTCATGGCCAAGCAATCGTTACTATTTCTAGCATTCATAAACGTATTTGAAGCATAAGTAAAGTAAGGGATTACCACCCTTACCCTTGTAGCTCCCCTTTGATATGAGCTCATTTTTTTCTCTTCTTTCTCCCATCTTCTCAAATGTTCCATTTTCTTTAGCTCTCCTTTTCTTGGACATTGAGTGTGATAATGTCCTAGCTCCCCGCAAGTATAGCACCTAATGTGCTTCTTTTTTTTCTTTTCCCTACAACCCATATTAGAGTTTAAATGAATGGACTTGGATTTAGGGATTACCTCTTTCTTACCTAGTGGACACTTGTCCTTGTAGTGCCCCTTCTTGTTGCATCCAAAGTATATGATATGCTCTTTTGATTTGACATTGGTGGAGGTTGGAGCTTTTTCTTATTCCGGTATTGATGAGGGTCTCTCCTCCCCCTCAATCCTCGAAGTTGACACTTCTTCCTCTTCCCTTGATGAAGTGGACGATCTCTCACTTTCTTCTTCCACTTCACTTGATGAAATGAGCAATTCTTCTTCTTCTTTGTCTTCTTGGACCATTTGACTTGTCTCCTTGGACTCTTCCACTAATTGAGCTTGTGTATGATTTTTATGAAATTCTTCCAAATTGTTCCACAACTCATGTGCACTTTTATATTCACCTACACCACTCAAAAGATTATTAGGCAAAATATTTACTAATATACCAATTACCTTCTCATTTGCCCTAGATTGTTCTTGTTGCTCTTTAGTCCATTATCTAGGGCGAAGCTTCTTCCCGTGCTTGTCTCTTGGAATTTCAAAGGGCTCTTCTAGCACCATTATGGATTCCCACTCCATTCCAAGCCAAGCCCTCATCCCTTGTTTTCCAATAATCAAAGTCTTCATGATCGTAGGATGGTGGTGTGTTGATATCATCCCCCAACTTGTCTTCCATCATTTTTCTCCTCTAGCTTGTGCTCCTTTGGCGGTTATTCCAACAAGAGCGGTCCTTCACTCTGATACCACTTGTTAGATCGTTGTTGTCTTGCTAGAGGGGGTGAATAGCAACTTTCGAATTTCTCTACCAACAACGTTAGCAAGCGCAAGTGGAAATCTAATAAAACAAATGAAAACGATGCTAACACACCTATTTATGTGGTTCGGAGATAAAAACTCCTACTCCACGGCTGCCCGTAAGGTGGACGATCCCTAATCCGTCGGTGGATGATTCCCCGGAGCACCTCCGGCTAGATCTCGTAGCTCCTTGTGGGTGGAGAAACCTCACCACAATCTTTGGACACTACCTGAGCACAACAGGCTACTAACTCACTCTATCCAAGCAAGTTTCACCAAGAAACAGTAGCCTTAAACAAGCTCCTTTAAATAGAGCTCGAGTATTAACTGACCGCTACCAGTCGACTGCTTCTGAGGCACTCGACTGGTCCCACTCAGATTCGACCGTTACAGCCAACGTTCAAATCACCAGCCATTACCAGTCAACTGCTCCCAGAGCAGTCAACTGGCCTTCCCTAAGCCTAGGGTTACCCTTCCCGAGTACATTTCTCTCCGCACTCAAACCCTCCCGGCTTAGTTCCCGAGTACAAACACTCACACTCAGACCCTCACAACTTGGTTGACTCTTCAATCTGCAGTGTCGTTCTGTTGCCTTCACGCCCTCTTCGTCTTCGGCTCTCATCCCTCGGATGCGCACACAAGCCTCCAGCTTGCCTCCATGCCATCCTTCATGCATGCCTCGAATACCGCATCCCTCTGCTCATCGTCTCTGCCCATGGTCTCTCGGATGCGCACACAAGCCTTCAGCTTGCCTCCATGCCACCCTTCACCTGAAGACATCAACCAAGTCTATGTGTACCTGCAAACCTGCACACTCACATACACATATTAGTCCAACAACAAACCCTAACCTAAGCATATTGACCACACACATCAAAACCATGATCCTCCATATTATACTTGGGCCGATTGCCCCAACACATGGGGTGGAGAAACCTCACCACGACCTTGCAACCACACCTGCGCACTTGTAGACTACTAATAAGCTTTACCAAAGCTTATTTCGTAAACCTTTACCCAGCCACATCGAACTCTCTTAAATAGAGCTCGTTGTTGATCAAATCATTACCAGTTGACTGGTGTCAACACCAGTCCACTGGTCCACCCGAATTCGAACGTTACAGACGACACCAGTCGACTGCACAGGAGATCTGATCTCTTTGTGCCCAACACAAGTCTACTGCTCTGTGCAGCAGTCGACTGCCCAAACCCTAAACCTAGGGTTTTCCTTCTCGAGTACAATCTTCAACACTTGTCCTCACCTAACCAACATAGACCTAGCCTTCTAGGTCCTACATCTACCTTACATCCCTTGGATGCCTCTCCTGTTGATGTGCTGATTAGTTTTGATTGATCAACCAAGTTAAATTAGGACTTGTTAGTTTTTTATCCCTCTATCTATGTGTCCATGAACTTAGGACCGGAGGAAGTCGATGTAAGACATAGCAGACAAGAAGGATTGTGCGGGGAAGTGAGCCGATGGGCTCTGTGCAATCCGAGAGATGTGGAAGTTGCGGTAGAGTACATCGGTGGATCGAGAAGGATGCGCGCGACGTCTGAGGGACGGGAAGCTGGGAGGAAACACGCTCGAGGGGTGAAAGGTCGGAGTTGGGTTTGGGTTAGCCTAACTCCAGTTGGCCGGAAATCACCCAAAAGACGAAGAACCAAAAGGTTGGTCAGTTTGACCAAGTCAAACCAGGCACCCGATTCAATATCGGGCGCTCTCGTATACAGGCGCCCAGATCATATCGGGCGCCTCGAGAGGGCTAAGTCAACGAGTTGCTGCCGAAGACCGAAGATAGAGGGAAACCAGGAGCCCAAACCAGATCGGGCGCTCGATCACCTGGAGATCACAGCAGCGAAGTCTCGAGCAAAAGATAAATTTTTAATTAAACTTTATCTCTTAAAGGATAAAACCTTATCCTTTAGTCAGATCCAATGGTTACAGTTTAATCCCATCCAAGATCAACCGTCCAGATTACATCCATGGATCAACGACCAAGAGAAAATTCATCAACAATCAACGATCCAGATTTATTCCTAGATGCCTTCAATTCAACATGCAAATCATCAATGTTATCATCCCTAGATGCCTTCAATTGATCAACTTCTAATTGCAATGCTTTAACTTTAATTTTTGACTTCTTAAGCATACTAGTTAAACATGCAATTGCTCTATAACACTTTTCAAGCTCGGGAGAAGTTACCTCTTCATCATCCAAAGATGATGAAGCCGCGTTTGAGGAACTTGAAGATTCATCACTGCTCTCCTCTCCAAGAGCCATGAGTGTCACTTGCCTTATGCTCTTCTCCTCCTTCTCTTCATTGGATGAGCTTGAGGATGACTCATCCCAAGTGGCCTTCAAGGCCTTCTTTTTCT
Source organism: Boesenbergia rotunda (assembly GCA_024364735.1). NCBI lineage: Eukaryota > Viridiplantae > Streptophyta > Magnoliopsida > Zingiberales > Zingiberaceae > Boesenbergia > Boesenbergia rotunda. The sequence goes on from JAGFNQ010004673.1 coordinate 141,621, forward strand.
TCTTAGATTTCTCTTCTTTTCTTTTGGATTTCTCTTCCTTCTTCTTCAGTTTCGGACATTCATTCTTGAAATGTCCTTTCCTACCACACTCAAAGCAAGATGCATTAGTCTTATCAAGTTTGGATTCACTAGAGTTACCTCTACTCTTGAAACGTCGATTCCTTCGCATCATCCTTCGCACGAAATTCGCCATTTCGGATGAAGAGGAGCTGCTGCCATCTTCTTCGGAATAAGACTCGGATTCGGAAGAGGATGAAGATGAAGAGACCTCCTTCTCCTTCTTCTTCTCCTTCTTCTTCTTGTTTGACCAGTCACCTGCAACTAAGGCAATCCCCTTCTCCTTGGGGCCTTTGTTAGCCATTTCATGCAATTCCATCTCACAAAATAAATCATCTAACTTTACAATGGAAAGATCCTTGGAAACTTTGTAGGCATCCACCATGGATGACCACAAAGCATTCCTTAGAAAGGCTTTCAAGACATACCTCACAAGGTCGCGATTCTTGACCTTTTCATCAATTGAATGAAGTCCATTGAGGACTTCCTTGAACCGGCTATGAAGCTCACTTACCGATTCATTCTCCTTCATGGAGAGATTTTGGAGTTGATTGAGGAATGATAAGTATCATTTTGTTGATTATTTTAATTGCTAAAATTCATGTTTGACCCATGTTTTACTTGCTTAATTGTGATTTTACCCTAGGTTTTAGAACTTCCTCTTATTTTGGACTTAATTGCAAATTTGCATAAAATTGGATTATTTGACCACTAAATTTTTGATCTATTTTTTGTAGGCATGAAAGGTTCATGGACCTAGGGCATATTGGGTCAAACTTGAGTCGGAAGTGACCCGGATCGAGTTATCAAGATTAGGATTAAATCCGGGCCGTCCGATTCAAAATCGGCTAGATCTGAGCCATTCGGGACCATCTGAAGCAATCCGAGCTAGGGTTAGGGTTGATCAAGCACTCTGATTAAGATCTGAAGGTTTCATCCCAATCAGAGCTCAATCAACCGTTGGATCAAGCTCGGAGGGCTCTAGATCGTCCATTCAAAGATAAGGTTGATCTGGACCATCCGTTGCACATCTGGAGGATCCAAGCTACCACGAGGCAGATCCTGACCCCAGATCATCATCATCAAAGTTTGGATCAAATCAGAGCAAGATCAGCCGTTGGATCTCCTCCAATCAATCTGAGTCGTCCAATGTTAATTACTTAAGGAAAATTTTGCGCAGCTTCCTCCTCATCGCGTCTTCGCCGCAAACATCGTCTTCTTCGATAGTCTTAGTTTTTCTTCAAGTTTTCCTTCAATCCGTGGGCGCGACCCCTCAACTTCAACCCTAGATCATCATCTGGATCATTGGAGATAGCTTTGGTGGAGAATTCAGCTCAAGTTTCATCCGGACAGAGTTTGTTTGAGGGTTTCGGCATCTCTGCTACCCAATCGCTTGTTTCTCGTCCACAAGCCATATCCGATTGTTTGAGCTGCTTGTAGGGGTTCTCAGGTGAGCTCAGATGATCCTCAAATCATCATCGCAGTCCATCCATTGAGATAGAAGAGATTGGACTGGAAAATTCCAGCCGCGTGTAGTTTGAGTAGAGTTCATAAATCCAATCTGTTTTCCACTATTTGCTGTGCTTAGGGGTTCGAGGCCAGCTCTTGCTTGACGACCAAGGAGATTTTGAGCTCAGGAAGGGTTGAGGAGTAGTTTAGCTAGTTAATTTCATGTTTCTAGCTGTAATTTCATTTCTGCACTTCGAGTTCTGTTTCTGAAATTTCTGTATCAGCTGTTGAGTTTGTTTCCTGGATTGTTTTAGCTTAACTAGGTTTTGATTCCTCAAGATAAGTAGCTTAGGAGTTCGTTTAGTGGACAATCAGAGTTAATTTCAGTTAGATTTCACTTTATTGTTTGCGTGCCATTGTTATTGTTTGTGTATCAGTTTTGTCCTTGTGATTCAGATTTAATTTCTGCAAATTCTTAGCTGTAGCTTCTGAGCTTCGTGCCAATGAACATTAGCCTCTTTTAGGTTGTCTGAATTTAGATTAGAGACTTCAAGTTCAGCTTTCATTACTTGTTCCAGTTTGCGTTTCAGTTTACAGCATTGTGTATCACTTTTTCTTCAGATTTCAGTTAGTTTCGAATTTCTCAGTTTATTTCCAATTCAGTTAGTTTCTGGTTTTAGTTCCTGAGATTTAAGTCAGCATTTCGGTAGCTAGTGAGTTTGATCAGCATTTCATTTCAACTCCATATTTCTGCTCAGATTTTCCCTTAGCGTATCAGCTGTTTATTTCTGCAAACACTGCAATTTCATTTCTGGAATTCGATTCCATTATCTACCATTGAGTTCAGTTCGGCTTTCCTCTGTTATTCTTTCTGAAATGGTATCAACTCTTCCTTGCGTGCCACTCACAGTTTCTGCTATTGTATCAATTTTGAACTTCTGCGTTTCTGCACTTAAATTCTGAGTATCAGTCTTCTCATTTCAGCATCTGAACTTGATCCAAGTTGCTTCGAAAATTTCTGAGTTCATTGTTCCCTGATTTCAATTCTCAGTTTCTGCATTTGCAATTCATTTCTGCACATTCTTTGTTGTTGAAACTCAGTTTCATGACCGGCAGTTAAGTTGTTAGTTCCTGTCTTTGTATCAAGCAAAGTCAGCATCAGTTTTTGCATAGCAGCCCTTGTATCCTGTTCCGGAATCTCTGTATCAACTGATTGCTGAAATTTCAATTATGCAACTCAAGTTATTTCTGCAGTTTTCAATTGTAGTTGCTGAAGTTTGTATCAAGGAAGCTTTGCATTTGAATTCCATTGCATTTGAATTTAGTTGCTGTTAATCTTGCATCCAAGTGGAGTTTAAATTGCCATTTCGTACATTAGTTGGATTTAGTCCTGCACATTTTACTTCTGTATTGGATTTATCTCTCATTCATTTGCTCAACATCAATTGCTTCACATCAACTGTGTGCTTGATTTTGCTTTAAAACCAGAATTGTTTCCCAAAATTGGTTATTTAGATTTTTCCATTGATTGAGTTGTTGATTACCATCACTTGTTTAGCTTCTTGGCTAAGTTTCCTTTCCTTTCCTTGCGATTACATTTCTTAATTGCTATTCAAACCCAAATCACATTCGAAACCCAAAATTCACAACGATACATAAATACAAGCTCGAATCACACAACGTCAACTAGTCCCGAGGAAAAATACGACCTGTGGCCCTTTTACTACGTTTTCATATTTTGATTGCAAAAAGGGTTTCCAGCATTTCATACACATTTAAATTTGAGACCCACATTCGTGACAGTCCATTTTGGGTCCGTCAAATTTTTGACGTCGTTGCCGGGGACGCAACTAGTTGATTTGTTTGATTTTTGCTTGTGTACTTATGGGCATATCATTTGATTCTATTTTCTGTTGTTTTATCTTTTGTATACGGTTGCTGCCATTTTTCTTGTTTGTTGTGTGACAGGGCTGTAAAATCCAAATGTTTTCACCAGAGGACTATACAGAGCTCAAAGATGCACTGGTGGGGTTAAAAAATGTGTTTAAGGTGTTGGAATACCAACAAAGACATAAAGCTCATTCTGTTGGATCGAGAAATGCGAGAGAGGGGGGGGTGAATGTCGCAATTCGTTCGGATTTAAAAAAGCGGGTGCGCAGCGGAAATAAAAGCGAACACAACAACGCAAACACAGCAGGTTTACTTGGTTCGGAGCCTGGGTCGACTCCTACTCCAAGGCCCACGGTCGTTGACCGTTTACTTTGGGCAATTCTATATTTGGCGCAAAAACAGTTTACAATTTGAATATAGAGTGAGTGCAGTAAACTTATACAGGAAAGAATTTCTCTTCTTTTACCGACGTCCGGAGTAGATCGATGATTTCGGGGCAGCGGGACGTCGTCGGCTCAAGTTGGGCAGTTTCTGGAGCAGAGCACGAGAGCAGAAGAGCGTGGAAACGTCGAAGCAATTGTTGTTCTTTGAAGAGGGTCGAGGCCCTCTTTATATAGGGCAGGGGGCGCCCGACATGCTCGGGGCGCCCTCCACGTGGCTTCTGATCCGGCGAGCTCTCGGTCGTGACTGATCACTTCGACTGCGGGATAACAGTTGACTGGGGCGCCCGATGCGCGCGGGGCGCCCGGGTTGACCGGTCAAAGCTTTATCACCGAGGCTTCGCGAGGGTGAGCTGCAGCCGCCTTCAGTGGCGTGGCACAGTGGGCGCCCGAGACACGCGGGGCGCCCGATCTGCGCGGTGCCCGATTTGCGCGGCGCCCGCGACAAGAGGGGCGCCCGACATGCGCGGGGCGCCCCCCAACGCGGTGCTGTCGGAGGTTTACTTCTCTGCTGACTTTGGGTTGACTCTGGGGCGCCCGACACATCCGGGGCGCCCTGCTCAGCTGCGGCCTCACTCCTTTGAGGCCCTCTGAGCTGCAGAAACACAGTCCTTCGGTCCTGCATCCAAGGTTAGTCCAAAACAGCAAATAATAAGTTAGTTAAAACAGCCTTAGCTGTCTTGGTTCTGACTTTGGGTCTCCAAAATGGAGCCCTAGGTCGAACCGACGCCTAATGTTCCCTCAAGGGGAACGCGTCCTCACCTACTCCTCTCGGGAGAATTTACCTGGTGCCAACCGGCTCCTCCAGTTGGACTTTTGCCTGACGATCCTTTGTCAGGGCTTGGATGCCGAGCTGTCCTTCGCCCGGTGCCTAGCATTCCTTCGCTAGGGCTTTAGTCCCAGGCTGTCCTTCGCTTGGAGCCTAGCAGTCCTTCGCTAGGTCTTGGATGCTGGCAGTCCTTCGCCAGTTGCCTAGCAGTCCTTCGCTAGGGCTTGGATGCTGGCAGTCCTTCGCCAGTTGCTTAGCAGTCCTTCGCTAGGGCTTGGATACTGGTAGTCCTTCGCCAGGTGCCTAACAGTCCTTCGCTAGGGCTTGGATACTGGCAGTCCTTCGCCAGGTGCCTAGCAGTCCTTCGCTAGGGCTTTTTCTGCACACTCAGTGAACAACGTTAGATCACAAATAAACTTAACTTTGAATCCTTTGCCAATATCAAAACCAGGTTCGATATGGTGCTTCCTGCACCAACACATTCATCTACTTACCAGCGGCCGATTCAGCCTACATTTCAGCCACCTCAGCGTCAATTTCAACCTCTCCAGAAATTCCAGCAGCCAAATCAAGATTTCCAGCAATCCCATTTGAGTTTTCAGCAACCAAACTTTCAGTTTCAGCAAGGGTGTTTAGATAATCAGAATTTTCAGCAACCACCCTTCCATCAAGTTCAACCAAACCAGTTTTTTCAGCCACATTTACAACAATCCCAGCCACCACAACAATTCCAACCGCAATTCCAACAATTTCAGCAAGAATTTCAGCATCTTAACCAAAATTTCCAGCAGCCTTTTGCAAGTTTTCAGCATGGAAATAATCAATTTCAACCTCCATTCCAGCCATATCAACAAGGGCAGCAAGGTTGTCAATCGTTTCAAACATTTCCACCTCAAAACCAACCATTTTTCCAGCCCTCACAGCCCATTAATCCGAATTTCCAGCAACAAAACCAGAATTTCCAGCCCACGCAATTTCAATTTTCACCACCACAATTTCAACCTCAGATCCAAGATTTCCAGGGCTACAATTCTCAGCAATTTCCACCATCATTCCAGCCAAATTTTCAGCAGTTTAATCAGCCTATTCAACCATTTGATCAGCCCCCACAGTCTTCATTTCAGAATACACAGCCTACTCTTAGTCTTCAGCAGCCTTATGTTATGTTTCAAGACCAACAAGAGTTCCACACTAACCAAGGAGGCTTTGAGAATCCTGATTGGAGTGAGGATCAACAACAAAGGATGATGGAGATGTGGCAACAAGTCGTACAACAACAACAAAGTTTACAACAACAACGGCAAGACATCGGAGAACGCCTTGGAAAATTGGTTGATCAATTGAAACAAAGGCAAGCCCAAGAATCAGGAGAATTATCTTCTCAAGCTACTTTTAATTCTGAGAGCCCCGGAGTTGATTTTATCTCAGTTCAAGGTGACCCTAGTGCATGGCCAAGTCCTTCTTTAAGTGATCTTGCAAATTTGGTGGAAGAAGAAGAAGAAATCATTAAAATCAAGGCACCTACAACATGCATTCCTCCGAAGATTCCTACTCAAAATCCATTTCCAAACTTTTCAGCTCAGCAGGACCATTCTCATTTTTTATTTTGTGATGATAGTGTTATTGAGGGTCCTAATTTTTCTGATGTTGTTGTTGCAGATATTACAGAAGGAGCATGCAAAGAAGATGATTCTACAGGTGTAGGGGATTGCACTAAGCCCCAGGGACCACCAACAGTGATGGATACATTAGAAGATTCAGAGAATGAACCAGAAAGTGTAGGGACTTGCTTGGTGGAAGCAAAAACCCAAGGATCACCTATTTTACTTGAGTGTCCACCAGAACCTGAACCTGAAGTGGAACAATTACTTGACCAGGAGGAGAACACGGATACATCTACTTCTGTAGAACCTCCAGGTATTTTTCAGCATGATCAGGTAAATACTCCTCCTAATTTTTCTGAAAATCGCATAGAGGTACCTCAAACTGATTTTATTGTTTGTGATATACTTAGGGATGCATCTCTTGTAGAATTTGATTGTGAAAAATCCATTCGTGACACGAATCATTCGTGACACGAATCATTCGTGACAGTCCATTTTGGGTCCGTCAAATTTTTAACTCCCCCACACTTAAGCTTGAGCGTCTCGCGAAACCACTAAGTATAGATCCCCTAGATTTTCTTAAGCATAATTAGAAACAAATGAAAAGAAATTACCTAAGGTTGTCAATTCTCAAAAGTCTAAGCACTATGGATTAATATCTCATCCTTAATTCAACAACTTAGCTTTTTCATCCATCATGAGTCATTGAGATGAATTTAAATCACTAGCCTTTCAAGGAAAATTTTGGTGGCTCTCTCCTTAAGTTCTAAGTTGATGATGGAAGTAGAGCTCACTCAAACACACATGCTTCTTGCACTACCATAGGCTTGCTTATTATCTAATCTCCACCATTATTCATGATTAGGATCAACATCTACAAAAACAAATGAAAGACATAGAAAATGGTAATAAATGAAGTAAAAGCCAAGAAAATAGAAAATTGATGGAGTGGAAGACTTGAGTGCTCAAGAATGTTTCCAATGTGCTTTGCCCCTCTTGTCAGTCCTCTAGTGTATCAAAGATGTGGTGGAGTTAATCTTGAATAAGGCCTTTGATTTGGATGAAAAAACCTTCCTTGATTTCCTTGTGCCAAGTTTTGCCTATTGCGTGCCAACTTGTTTTTGCTTCTCTTTTCTCATTCTTCTTTTTCTTCCTTCTTTCTTTCTAGTAAATTCAGAGTGTAATGGGGCAAAATTTGGGTTCTGATGAGAACATCTTCACTAATTCATGGTGCCAAAACTTAAGTTGGATGCCACTTGTTCCTTTGTTTTTCTGTTTTTTTTCTTTTTTCAAACTTGTTGCTGCCGACTCCCTGATTTTGTTGCAGCTTCCTTTTGTTCCATCATTATGCGCTCAGCTCCAAAATTCTTATCAGAATTAGCTCCAATTCACACTGCCATAAGCCTCAAATGAATTGCTATTCTCAACTTGACTATACATTTAGTTTATTGCTGCCCTTCTTAAGTTCCTGCACTGCTTTGTTCCAATTTTCAGCACCATGCACTTAATTTCAGAGTCCAAGATCATTCAGTTCCTCATTCTTGCACTTCTCGGATTTCTTAACAGCAGTTAGCATTAACTATAAGTGGAGAGTTTAAAGGCTTCACTTTGAACTCACTGCTGAACTCAACTGCACTGCAAGTTTCTGTTTTTTTTCTTATTTTTTTTTACAGCAGTTAGATCCAATCAGCCACCTTCTTATGATCAGTAATTGATGTTCTTAACAATCTCTGATACCATTATGTACTTATTTCCCAGATCCACAGCCTTAGAAAACCCAGATTCATCTCAAGTTGATACAAAACTGCCTCCCTATCATTCCATCTGATTTTTTTTCTTTTCCCAGCTGCAATTTTTTTCTGTTTTAATCTGAGAATCTGACCATTAAGCTACTGCTTTTGGAACCACTGCAGACAAATAATCTTATCCGAAACTTGGCTCATGGCAGCTTGTATTCTTCATTCATCAGCCCTAAAATTCAGCACTCGGCAGATTACAGCTCTCAATGCAATGCCATTCAGATTTTCAGCTGCAGATTTTCCTGCATTTCCCTGCTTCAAAAAGTTTCAATTCAGCCTCCATTCAACTTCTCAGCCTTCAATTCAGATTGTCTTCAGCTTATTTTTAGCTGCAGTTCAGATTCTACACAAACTGTTTTTCTCTTCTCTTTTTTTTCTGTTTTGGCATCTGTTTTCATTTCCACTTCTCAGTCGAGTTCAACTTGAGGTTCAACTTCCTTGGATCTTCAAATGATGATCAAGAATCTTCAATTGTTTTCAATCTTTGACCACTTCCCTTTCTTGCAACTCCACTTGGCATATGGATTCCTTTTCATTTTTTTTTCTTTTAAGTCCACAGAAATCTTCCTTCAACCGGATTCAATGATGGTTGCAATGAGAGAAACACTTCTCCTCCAATTCACAACTGAATTCCCACTTGTTCTTGGTACCAAGCTCCACTCAATTGGGCAAAAAAAAAAATTCCGACATGAAGTGCATCCTTGATAAAAATTGACTCCAAATCACTAATCACTCCCCCACACTTAATTCTTTGTCCGTCTCGGGCAAAGTAGTATCTGTTGGATCGAGAAATGCGAGAGAGGGGGGGTGAATGTCGCAATTCGTTCGGATTAAAAAAAGAGCGGGTGCGCAGCGGAAATAAAAGCGAACACAACAACGCAAACACAGCAGGTTTACTTGGTTCGGAGCCTGGGTCGACTCCTACTCCAAGGCCCACGGTCGTTGACCGTTTTCTGCGGGCAATTCTATAAGTTCGCAAAGTTTACAAATAGATTTTACAATAAGGCAGAATAGTAAACTTTAAATACAACTCTTGTTACCGACGTCCGGTGAAGATTGAAGTTCTGGAGCAGCGGGACGTCGTCGGCTTGAGTTGGCAGCTTTCTGGAGCGTGTCGTGGAAGCAGAAAAGCGTAGAATTGTCGAAGGAATTCGTTGTCCTTTGAAGAGGATCGAGGCCCTCTTTATATAGGGCAGGGGGCGCCCGACATGCTCGGGGCGCCCTCCACGTGGCTTCTGATCCGGCGAGCTCTCGGTCGTGACTGATCGCTTCGACTGCGGGATAACAGTTGACTGGGGCGCCCGATGCGCGCGGGGCGCCCGGGTTGACCGGTCAAAGCTTTATCACCGAGGCTTCGCGAGGGTGAGCTGCAGCCGCCTTCAGTGGCGTGGCACAGTGGGCGCCCGAGACACGCGGGGCGCCCGATCTGCGCGGTGCCCGATTTGCGCGGCGCCCGCGACAAGAGGGGCGCCCGACATGCGAGGGGCGCCCCCCAACGCAGTGCTGTCGGAGGTTTACTTCTCTGCTGACTTTGGGTTGACTCTGGGGCGCCCGACACATCCGGGGCGCCCTGCTCAGCTGCGGCCTCACTCCTTTGAGGCCCTCTGAGCTGCAGAAACACAGTCCTTCGGTCCTGCATCCAGGGTTAGTCCAAAATAGCAAATACTAAGTTGATTTTTCACAGCCTTAGCTGTCTTGGTTCTGACTTTGGGTCTCCAAAATGGAGCCCTAGGTCGAACCGACGCCTAATGTTCCCTCGAGGGGAATGCGTCCTCACCTACTCCTCTCGGGAGAGTTTTACCTGGTGCCAACCGGATCCTCCAGTTGGACTTTTGCCCAGCAGTCCTTCGCCAGGTCTTGAGTTACCAAGCTTCCCTTCGCTTGGTGCCTAGCAGTCCTTCGCTAGGTTTTTTCTTCTGGCAGCCCTTCGCCAGTGCCTAGCATTCCTTCGCTAGGGCTTGTCCTGTCTGGCAGTCCTTCGCCAGTGCCTAGCAGTCCTTTGCTAGGGCTTTTCCTGTCTGGCAGTCCTTCGCCAGTGCCTAGCATTCCTTCACTAGGGCTTTTCCTGTCCACTCAAGAAACTCGTTAGACAACCATTAACCCTTAACTTTTGAACCTTTTTGCCAATATCAAAACACAGGTTTGACTTGGGTGCATACTGCACCAACAATCTCCCCCTTTTTGATATATGGCAATCTAGTTCAAAAAGTTAAGGGAAAAAGAATGCTGAAATTGAAATCCTAAGTTGGATTCCCTCCCCCTGGAAGTAATCTCCCCCTAGGTTTTTCAAAAGTAGGTGGTTTTACTTTAAGTACTTAGAAAAATTTTATTATCGAAAAACTTTTTAAGTATTGACTGAGTTTTTCAAAAAATATTCTAAGTTTGAAGAAGTTTTCACATTTTAGTAGATTTTGAGTTTTAGGAAAACTTTTTAAACTTTAGACTTTTTTAGTTAAAAAAAATTGAGACTTGGAAAAATTTTTTTGATTTAGAAAATTTTTCAGGATTTGGAAAAAAAATTTCGGACTTTAGAACAAGCTTTTCAGAGAATAATTTTAAAAACTTAATAGCAATTCAGAGCAAAAAATAATAGAAATTTGGAAAAACATTTTTGTTCCCTGTTTCCTTTCCAACTCTCCCCCTTTGACATATATCAAACAAAATGCACAAAAGTATATTTGCAATAATAAAGCATTTGCTGTACTGAATCAAAGCAAGACCTAAGTCTGGTTAAATCTTTTAGGGACCTGTCTAACCCATTTAGCTACTTACTAACTGTTATAAACAGTAGCTTTTGCTAGAGTTAGTCAAGTTAAGTGCATTGTTCAAGTTAGATTGTCTAAACTTGACACTTGACCTGATTGCTGTTCATTTAGTGCCCCAATTGCTGCCGATGCACTGACTTAAAGAATCTTGAATTGAGGCAAAGACCTAAGCATCTCAACCCTTTCTAGGTTATCAATCAAAAGTATCCTAAGGTGTTTGTGAGATGCTGGCTTCTAGATCTATAGGTGCATGCAGTTCTAGGGTTAGAGCCTAGGCTAAGTCCATTTCGAAAAAGCCCTAGTTTTGAAGGGGGTAGGTTTTGAAATAAAACTAAGTAAAAAACTTTTTAAAGTTAAAGTAATATTTTTAACAAAAAACATTTTAAAAGACATTTTAAGTTCAATTTAAAATTGAAAATCCAAAAACCAAATGATTCTATTCTACTAAGCATAACCCTAACTGCCTTCTTAGTGAGCTAAACTCAGATTCAGGTAGGGGTTTAGTGAATATGTCTGCTAGGTTGGACTTGGAGTCTACATGCTTAAGGACTATTTCACCCCTAGCTACGTGATCTCTTACAAAGTGATGTTTTACTTCTATGTGTTTGGTTCTAGAGTGTTGTATTGGGTTTTTGGTCAGGTTAATTGAGCTAATATTGTCAATGTTGACTTGGGTCTGATTGTAGTCTAGTTGAAAGTCCTTAAGAGTATGCATCATCCATAGGAGTTGAGCTACACACTCTCCTAAGGCTACATATTCAGCTTCAGTTGTTGATAAAGCAACACAGTGTTGCTTTCTACTGCACCAACTTACTAAACTGTTTCCTAAAAGTTGACAGCTTCCACTTGTACTTTTTCTATCTAATTTACAACCAGCATAGTCAGAATCAGAGTATCCTGATAACTTAAAGGATGAAGTCCTAGGGTACCAAATCCCTACATTTAGGGTGCCCTTAATGTATCTTAAGACTCTTTTTAAGGCTGCTAAGTGAGTTTCCTTAGCACATGTTTGGTACCTAGCACACATCCCTACTGAAAAGAGTATATCAGGTCTGCTGGCTGTAAGGTATAGTAGACTTCCTATCATACTTCTGTAAAGTTTTAGGTCTACTGGTTTACCCTCAGGGTCACTATCTATTTTTACATTTGTGGCCATTGGGGTACTTATACTTTTAGAGTTATCCATTTTAAATTTCTTAATTAGTTCTTTAGCATATTTAGATTGATGTACATAATTTCCATCTTTAGTTTGTTTGATTTGTAACCCTAAGAAAAAGTTGAGTTCCCCAACTAAACTCATTTCAAATTCACTTTCCATAATTGTTACAAATTCTTTTAGAAATTTAGAATTAGTTGATCCAAATATTATATCATCTACGTAAATTTGGGCAACAAATATATCTTTTTCTAAAATTTTAACAAACAAGGTTGGGTCAATTTGACCTTGTTTGAATTCTTTAGAGATCAGGTAATTGGATAATCTTTCATACCAAGCCCTGGGAGCTTGTTTTAGTCCATAAAGGGCTTTACTAAGTTTGTAGACATGATCGGGTTTTTCTATATCCTCAAATCCTGGGGGTTGTCCTACATACACTTCTTCCTTAATAAGCCCATTTAAGAAGGCTGACTTTACATCCATTTGGTATAATTTAAATCCTTTATGGGATGCAAAGGCTAGTAACATCCTAATCGACTCAAGTCTAGCTACAGGGGCAAAGGTTTCATCATAATCCAATCCTTCTATTTGGCTGAATCCCTTAGCTACTAAGCGGGCTTTATTTCAGACTATTTCACCTTGGTCGTTTAACTTATTCCTAAATACCCACTTAGTGTCAATTACGGATTTTCCCTTAGGTTTAGGTACTAACTCCCAGACTTGGTTTCTCTCAAATTGGGCTAACTCTTTTTGCATGGCTAAGATCCAGTCAGGATCAGGTAGGGCTTCCTCAATAGTCTTAGGTTCAATCTTTGAAATCATGGCTATTTGACTGAGATTTCTATAGGAAGCTCTAGTTCTGACTCCTAAGGTTGGATCACCTACAATCTGATCAGTTGGGTGACTAAGTCTGGGTTTCTTGGTACGTCTAGTACTTGGCTCAGCTTCAGGTTCAGCTGGTCCAATAGGTTCAATCCTAGGTTCATTGGTTGTTTCAACTGATTCAGAATTTGGTTCAATTGTTAAGTCATTAAAGGGTTCAGTTAGGGTTTCAGAGTTATCTTCTTGATCAGTATTTGGTGAAGCTAAGTCAGAATTGTCAGATTTTGGGTTCGTTTCTTCATCAAATATTAAGTTGGTTGTTTCTTCAATTTTCTTAGTTATTTTGTTGTAGACTCTATAAGCTCTACTTGTTGTAGAGTACCCTAAAAGATACCTGGGTTTGACTTGGATTGGAATTTTCCAAGATAGTCCTTGGTATTGAGAATATGGACTTTGCATCCAAAGACTCTAAGATAGTGTAGGTTTGGAAGTCTGTGGTAGTAAAGTTCATAGGGTGTTTTACTTAACCTTTTATTAAGCAGAGTCCTATTTTGGATATATCAAGCTGTGCTAATTGCTTCTGCCCAATAGTGGTTGGGTAGGTCAAATTCATTAAGCATAGCCCTAGCAGCTTCCTGTAGGGTTCTATTCTTCCTTTCTACTATGCCATTTTGTTGGGGGGTTCTAGGACACGAAAATTCGTGTTTATATCCATTTACTTTGCAGAATTCTTCGAATCTTTGATTCTCGAATTCTCCCCCGTGGTCAGACCTAAGTCCTTTTTATTTTGGTATCATTTTGATTTTCAATCAATTTGCAAAAGTTGTTAAATAGGTTCAGGGTTTCATCTTTGGTCTTTAGAAACCTAACCCAGGTGAACCTAGAGTAGTCATCAATTATCACTAAGCAGTACCGGTTTCCACTTAGTGACTTGGCTCCATGTGAATCAAATAGGTCAAGGTGTAGGAGCTCAAGTGTGGTTTGGGTTTGATCAGATTGGATCAATTTGTGACTAGACTTGGTTTGTTTGCCTTGATTACAGGATTCACATATTAGGTTTTCATTACTCTTAATTTTAGGAACACCCTTTACTAAGCCAAGTTGGGTAATTTTTGAGATAGTTCTTAGATTGGTATGACCTAATCTCCTATGCCAGAGTTTTGATTGTTCTAACTGTGTTAACATGCATTTGGGTATAAGGGGAAGATTTATAGTATATACATTGTTTTTCCTAGTGCCCTTAAGCATGATTTCTGAGTCTTGTGCGTTTCTAATTAGGCAGTTAGAATTGTTGAACGTAACTAAATAACCAAAGTCACATAATTGCTTATGCTAAGTAAGTTAAAATTAAAGTTTTCTACTAATAGAACTTTCTTAATAATGAATTGGATTTAAGTTCAATATTACCTGACCCAATTACCTGAGTGTGGCATTGTTACCAATGCTACTGAGCCCAGGTTTTTGAACTTGAGTTTGGTGAACTTCAATTTGTCCCCAGTCATATGTCTGGAGCACCCCGCTATCTAACATCCATTGGTCCAAATCTTTATGTTCCTACACATAAAGAATTTTTGATGATTTGGATCCAATTTAAGTTAGAGATAGCTTAAATTGAGTTTCACTTCCTAGTCTGTCTCACCCCAGTCTAGGGTTTTCAATCACGTTAACCTTAAGGTTTTTGTGAGACAGGTTTGAAGGTAAAAATTAATTTTGAAAGGGAATTTTCATTTATTTTGAAAAGTTATTTACTTTTTGAAAACAAAAAAAAACAGAAGGTTTTGAAAACAGATTAAGTGTTTTTCAAAAAGATAATAATTTTAAGAAGTAGAGGTTTTGAAAAACAGATTAGAATCTATAATTATTTGAAATTTGAGTTAGATTCGAATTTGACAAAAGTTAACTTGAATTTGAATTTCAGAAATTGGCTTCCAGGTCTTGGCGAGGCACTAGGCCTTCTTTGGCCGAAGCCTTATGGGATCATCCACCCTTTCCTTGACAAAGCCTTTTAATGAAATTTCATTTTCAAATTAAATTAGGTCATTTTCTGGTCTAACTAGCTTGGGTCTTGGATCGGTAGCTTCGGCTAGTTCCGCCAAATTGGCTTCCCTAACGTACTATCATCTCACCTCCACCCAATACTATGTTTTCAAGTTTCAAATAATTTCGTCCTTAAATCTAAGTATTCCTTAAATCTAAGCATGGCAATTTGCAAGAAATTAAATAAACACACAATCAATCAATTAAAAAAAATCATCTAATTATAAA
>JAGFNQ010004673.1:172975-190403 GCA_024364735.1 Boesenbergia rotunda
CGGAAATAATATGTTCAAGACTTTGATTTCTCTAAATCAAATTTATTAAATTAAGAGACAAATCCCTTAATTCAACTACATATTATTTTCATGAAAATCTCATTAAAGAAAACTCTATAGGAAACCATTTTCCTAATTAATTTTGGAGACAACAATATGTAAGAGCATCACCTCTTCAAACATATTGTATTCATGGATTTAATTAATTACAACAAATTATTTTCTAAGGGTGGCTCCCCGAGGCTCAGATACCCAAAGAAAAGTAATTTGTTGTAAATCCAATTGGACGGCTCCCCGAGGTTCAATCCAAATCAAACATGACAATTTCAATTAAAATTGGGAAATTAAATTACAACAACTAACTTTAAATTGGACGGCTCCCCGAGGCTCAATCCAAAATAAAGAATTTTGTTGTCAATTTAAAAACCAATTCAAATTTAATTGTCAATTAACTGTCCATGAATTTGTCTAGATTTTCTAAAAAGAAAGTGCCCAAAATTGTGAGATTTCATAAATTGGTTTTCAGAATAATTGTAAGTTTCTGGTACAAAGAAAACTTACATATATCCAAAGTTGGAAAATTTCTAAAATATAAAATTTTCAAAATTGGAAAGTTTCCAAAGATGGAAAGTTTTCTCAATTATTATAAAATTTCAGAAACTAGAAAATTTCAAACGTTTGCAAAATTTCATGAGGATTTCCAAACTTTGAAATTTCTAAATCTAAAATTTATTATAATTGGAAAGTTTCCATAATTGAAAAATTTTCTGAAATTGAGATCATGACAAAGTTTTCCACAAAACAATTATATGATGATGTCGAACACTAACCGGCTCTGATACCACTGTTGGGACCGGGTGCATGTCGACAAGGATACGGGTTCGTAAAATTTTAAATTTTTACGTGCAGCGGAAGAATTAGCATAAAATAATTTCTTAAATTATTTCAACCACGTATCTAGCATGCAACCTTATGGTGTGTGGACATAATCATAAATTAAAACTTTGCGCAAAAAGTAAACTAATTTACTAAGTACCTCGCATAACTCGAAGTAAGGGACAAGATCCAACCGTAGCGTCCCTTGGAAGCTTCGCCTCTATTCGCGTCCACGCCGAGTTCTCTTCGGGATGACTTCGCAAAGTCACGAGTTTTGCACCGATGAGAACTACTAGATTCTCTATTGGCACAACTAGAAGAACAAGAGAGAAGAAAGGAAACTAACCACCAAGTTAACGGAATCAAAATTCCGGGAAGGAAGGAGATGTAATCCGCTTCTTCTTCTTCTTGGTTGGCTTCTCCTCGGTGTTGTTGGCTCACGGCAACTAATGGAGAAGAAGGTGTGCCGGCCCTTGGAGGCAAGGGGCGCCGACCCTAGGAGTTGCTAGGGGCGCCGGCCCTAGGGGAAGAGAGAAGAGAGGAAGAGAATAAGAGAGAGAGAGGGAGAGAGTTAATCTCTTGATTACTCGATTGATTGGAATTCAAGGCCACCCTTGGTTCCTTTATATAGTAACCTCTTCCTTGCCAAGTCTCCCTCTTAACGGAATTTTCATAAGAAATTTATCCTATAAATTCTCTTATTAATTATTCCGTTTAAGCCAAGTTTTATTATAACTAACTTTATAATAAAACAAATACTTCTTCTCCTTTTATTATGGAATAAATTTTATAAGAAATTTATAAACTTTCTTATTATGGAAAAATCAATTCATAATTGATTTTATAAAATTAAAATAAACCATTTCATGGATCATTTTAATTTTCATAAAAAAGAATAAATTTCTATAAATTTATTTATATAACATCTCTCCTTTTATGGAATAAATTTTACAAGAAATTTATAAACTTTCTTTATTATGGAAAAACATCAATTCATAATTGATTTTATAATATTAAAATAAACCATTCCATGGATCATTTTAATTTCCATAAAAGAATAAATTTCTATAAATTTATTTATATAAATTTCTTTACACAAATTTATTTATCCATAATTTATAAAACAAATCGCGCTAGATTTATTTTATTAATTAAACCAAATAAATTGGTTTATCCCCTTTATTGAGGCCGGCCAAACCAATGGGGTTTGGCACCATCTTTGGCCGGCCAAACCGAGCCGAACCGTCGCGAATTAAACTCATTTAATTCGCCCAATAAGCCTTCAAAAGACTTAGCCATTTTTAGCTTTCATTGCGCCTCTGATTAACTCAGATTCGACTTATTTCTTTGGATCGAAAAATCCAATTTTCAACTCGTTTTAAATCCCTCGGATTACTCATAGTGCGTGTGACTAAACAGGCTTTCGATTTATGTTGGCCGTCTATAATCAACTAATTATAGAACGATCATGAGTGGCACCTAGTAGTACATCATGACCCCCAATTAATTGAAAGATCAACGGTTTGACCTCAGAAGAAATTCTGAAACCCTTCAGCAGCTCTAATGAATCGTGCCTCATTCCCTTCACCATCTTATACCCACTAGGTTCAGGACATGGTCTGTTTGTGTCAGTCCCCACTAGACTGACTACGTCACACCTAGCCCAAGTAGTATCTTTCTCGTCCTTTGGATTTCTAATTACTCTCATGTATTTTAGAGACTCGCACTCTAAACATGATATGCTCTGGCCAGAGGCTTTGAGTAACAATCCGACGATAGGCCTGGGTAGACATCTCCTCGCAAGGAGTGGTGAATCCTTTGTAGGCTGTTCAAACATCTTCGGGCACTTCGGCTTATACCCAATCATCCTGGGTCCACACCTCCTTTGGAGATGCTTGCTTAAGATGTTAAAGTATAAGTCTACATGACCAAGATGACTTGAACACCGCAAGTCAAAGGAACATCGCACTTAAGCTGCAGTAAGAACTTCATTGACATATCTATATAGATAACCATATGAAGTCTTACAGCTAGTCACTCCAATGAACTAGTTCCCTTAACTAGCATCCATGTTTATCTCCGGACATCCCAATGTCACCAGCCAGTGAGAATCAGCTGATTAGAGAATAATCCATGCTAGTCTCAACAGAATTGATAGTGTCCGTATTTATCAATTCATCGACTAGGGATATTTTCAATACTTCACATTTGCACATTTAGACATAATCACTAGTTGTGATCCCATCACAAATTCTCTTATGCTGTGAGTTGTATTGCGGACATTCAGTAGATGAGTTTAAGATCCCAATCAAATACACAAGCTTGTATATTCAAATAGTGAATTATCATTTATTAAAATAAATGTTTTACAATCATAAGGCGATTGCCTTAGGACACTTCTCTCATATCACTAACAATATGCCTCTATGTTTCTCAATCCAATTGAGGTGACATAGTTAAGTCTCACCTAAAGTTCGATAGCGGGACATCATAATTGTCCTCTCGCACTCTACCAAGATAAAATGCATTGCTTCACTTTGGCAGAACCCAACAACAAATGATCGAGGTCGTTTATGAGTACCAAACTTTGGTAGGCATATGAAGTTGACTTAATTAAGATAAACATTTTATCTAATCATGCATCACATACACACATAGCATACTTCAACATATAAGCAAGAAATGTGATATGGTTATGACCCGTATACTATGATCTTCTCAAGCCAATGAGAAGATCAATGGTCAACCTAAGGATTACTTCTTCTCCAAGAGCATCCTCCGGCCATCATGTGTGGTTGGCATCCTTCTTGTAACTTCATTCTTCAATGGACACTCCATTACTCCTCTTGTACATTACAATGTAGGAAACTCGAGTTACATTCGAGTCTAAATCTAATTTTACAATTAGGAAGAATATAGACAAGGCATGACACGCAGGCCGTATTATGAATTACAACATGCACACACACACATACATCCAATCACATTGGGGTTAAGGCCATAACCATTCACCATGTCAATAATCATACACAATAGATCTAGGACATTGATTTTATTATGAGTGCAACAAACCAAATTAGCCGCTTGAGCAGAAACTCATGGCGGTCCCGAGCAGCGCCCTTGCGGGGTGCGGGGCAGCGCCCCGTTACAAATTTTATCACATATAAATGCCTTCTGCTCTCTACCCGAGTGTCTGTCTTCCCGAGTGACCTCAGGAAGCCTTCTGCTCGGTATGACCTCAGAGGTCAGTCTTCCCGAGTGGGAGGTCGGGAGCCCGACTACTATATCATACAGTGTATTCGACTCATAATAAAACTCGTCCTACTTCTATATCACATATAAAAGCACAAAAACTTTGTACGATCTTTCGCAAGTGGCTCTGATACCACTGTTGGGTTCCCCCGGCACAAACCAACAAAAATGCAGTGGAAACAAGAACCCACGAGCGATCCATGCGAAAGAAAACTCGTACAAAGCTATCTATCTAATAGATTTATTTACTGTATATACCTTTGAAGCGTGCCCTTCGGTTATCCCGCTCGTCCAAGATGCGCCGGATCTCTTGCATGTTCAAGTGTCCGTGCCTCTATTCATATCCACACGGACACAATCTCTCAACTTCGGGAGAACTACCTTAGTTGTGCTAGCAACTTGAGGTAGCTCGAAAACACCAAGAACCTTACAATAAGGTTTCGGCCAAGAGTGGAGGAGAGGAAGAAGAGAGGAAGGGAAGGGGAAAAGCTAAGGCAAGAAGAAGACTTCATTCAAAGTCACAAGGCCCTCTTTTATAATCATCCCATGAATATGATGAGTTTTGTCTCTTTGGCTTCCCAATAAAGAGCAAATCTTTTTATGTGGGTCTTTATCATTTCCCATGCAAGAAAAGAATCTTTTCATCCAATGAAAAAAGACTTTTCTCTTTCCTCCATGCAACTTCGACCGGGCCTCTCGGGCTTCCGACTCAGTCTCCCGACCAAGCCTCCCGAGTGGCGAGCTCCCGACCCAGTCTGCCGAGCTCCGACCCAGTCTGCCGAGTGCCGACCCAATCTGTAGAGTTCCGACTCAGTCCGCCGAGCTCCGACTCGGCCCGTCGAGCTCCGACTCGGCCCGCCGAGCTCCGACTCGGTCTCTCTCGAGTTCCCAACTCGAGTCCCCCGAACTGACCTCCAGAGTTCCCAACTCGGACACAGGTCTCCCGAGTTCCCAACTCGGCCTACGATCTCTTGAGTTCCCAACTCGTGCTCAGATCTGCCAATCAACTTTCCCGAAGCATTGTGTCCTTTGTGTGTGACCCAATAGGTTCTCGTGACGTTGGCAATGCACCTAAACACTTTAGACACATAAGCAATGAGCGGCTTCTAGCAATGCATCATTGCTACCCAAGTAACAAGAAAAGTCGAGATCCGACTAAACCTCTGTGACTATGATAGTGTATGACCTTGTCCTTCTATCCTTGATATCTAGATTGACCAATGAGGCATAGACCGTGTCATCCTCAATCAATCTTGTGTTTCTTGATCCCCGAGTAGACTCACTCAAACAAATGAGCTCAATATCTCATATTGACTCATTTGAACATGACCGTGCGTTTCAGTAGTCTTACTCGATCAAGGGGCCCACAGATATCACTCCCGTCATATGGGAGGGATAGATCCCATCTACATCACTCACATCCCTCCGTATAATTCATTATATACCCAGTGATCGCCTTTATAGTCCACCTTGTTACGGGTGACGTTTGACGATACCAAAGTACATAACTCCTTATGTAGGGAACCGTAGTGACTTCAGGTCTAAGGACTCTTCATACTAATAGTCACATGAGAATGTCTATGACACTCATATAACAATATATGAAACTTTCTCATGGCGGGTCATTCAGTACACATTCTCTAATGTATACCCATGTGTCAACTTGATATCACATATCCATGACTTGTGAGCTCAAGTCATCAGTTGACCTACATGCTAGTCTCCATGCATCAATATTGTCCCTGAATAATTGATGCTTGACTAGGAATAATTTAGTGTAGTGTTCTCTACATTATCTCACTATCGATTCAACCAATCGATATAATGTAGATATGAACCTACTACACAAGGGCATTATTATACTTAGTTATTCGGCACAGAATACAAAGTAAGTATAATAACCAAACATGCCTATATTAATAATAGAATATGATACAAAAATGCCTCTAGTCAATCATCACATAATTGGCTCTAGGGCTCCTACTAACAAGTTCGTCCTTGAACTATGAATAACTCTGGATACTTTTGCCTCATGCTATCTTTTGTTTCCCAAGTTGCCTCTTCATGCTTCTGGTTTGGCCATAGAACCTTCAGTAAGGGTACCTCTTTGTTTCTCAGTTTCTCGACTGCTCAATCTATTATCTGAATAGGTCGACTTTCATAACTGAGATCTTCTTGAACTTGTACCGTCTGTGGCTTAATCGCTTGGTTGGCATCGGGAACATGTTTCTTTAGCATTGAGACATGGAACACATTGTGGATAGCTTAGATCTCTGGAGGTACCTCTAACTCATAAGTTACCTTGCCAACTCTTTTCGTTACTAGGTAGGGTCCTATGTAACGAGGACTTAGCTTGCCTTTCTTGCCAAATCTCATTACTCCTTTCATGGGGGCTACTTTGAGGAAAACTGTATCCCCAACTTTGAACTCCAGCGGTCTACGCCATACATCAGCATAACTCTTCTGCCTACTCTGAGCGATTTCTATTCTTTGGCGGATGCTCTTTATAGCTTCTGTGGTATCCTCAATAAGATCAGTCTGAAACCTCATTTCTTTCTTCTCACTACCTTCATACCAACAGATAGGAGATCTGCACGTCCTACCATAATGAGTTTCATAAGGCGCCATACCAGTAGTAGCTTGGTAACTGTTATTGTAGGTGAACTCAGCTAAACAAAAGTACTTGCTCCAACTGCCCTTGAAATCTAATGCACAAGCTCTGAGCATATCATCCAAAACATGATTTAATCTTTCTGTCTGCCCATCAGTCTGAGGATGGAAAGCTGTGCTAAACATCAGTTTGGTGCAAAGTGCTTTCTGTACACATTCCCAAAAATGCGAAGTGAAATGACCATCTCTATCAGAGATAATGGTCTTCGAAATACCATGCAGTCGGATCACTTCCTGAACATATAACTGGGCTAGTCATTTTATGGAGCAGGACACTTTGATTGTCAAGAAATGGGCAGACTTGGTCTATCTGTCTACCATTACACAGATAGCATCATAGCCATTTGTTGTCTTGGGTAGACCAACAATGAAGTCCTTGGCTATGTCTTCCCATTTCCACTCCGGAATCTGTATGGGTTGTAGGACTCCTCCTGGCCTCTGATGTTCTTCTTTCATTCTTTGGCACGTCAGGTAGGTATTGACATACTTAGCTACATCTCTTTTCATTCCAGACCACCAAAATCTTCTTTTCAAATCCTGGTACATTTTGGTAGAACCAGGATGCATAGAGTAGGGGGTTCTATGGGCTTCCTCAAGAATCTTCTTTCTTAGCTCCTCACTGCTAGGGACACATAGACGACCTCCATAATAAAGTATCCCACTGTCAGATACTCTAAACTCTTTACTTTCTCCTTCTTTCATCTCTTGCTTGATCCTTTGAATATCAAAATCTTGCTCTTGCATTTTTTGAAGATCCTTAAGCAGAGTTGACTCTAGTGTAAATACTGAGAGTTGCCCATCTATGATCTCCACTCCATAATCTACTATCTCTTTCTGCAGTGGTGGTGGCAGTGATGGCAGGGACATCAAAGTCGCATAAGTCTTTCTACTTAACGCGTCAGCCACCCTATTTGCTTTGCCGGGGTGGTAAAGAATCTCACAGTCATAATCTTTAACTAACTCCAGCCACCTTTGTTGTCATATTCAGGTCCTTCTGAGTGAAGAAATACCTTAGACTCTGGTGATCTGTGTAAATCCTGCACTGGACTCCGTATAGGTAATGCCTCCACATCTTGAGAGCGAAGACTACTGCCACTAACTCAAGATCATGAGTAGGATAGTTCTTTTCATAATCTTTGAGTTGCCTGGAGGCATAAGCAATGACCTTGCCTTCTTGCATGAGTACGGCTCCCAGTCCCAACTTTGAGGCATCATTGTATATGTCAAAACTTCTATCACTTTTTGGAATTGTAAGAATGGGAGCACTTGTCAATCTTCTCTTCAACTCAATAAAACTCCGCTCACAATATTTAGTCCATTCATACTTATTCTTTTTGGTAAGGGCGGTTAGTGGAGAAGCTATCTTGGAGAAGTCCGCCACGAATCTTTTGTAGTACACTGCTAAACCCAGAAATGTAACGCCCGCCCTTATATCTACTCTCGGGGCGGGGTTACGTACAATCAATCATATATATATTTTTTGCTCTAGCATAAAATTTAAAACAACAAGGCAAGGACTAAGTGCTGAGCATGCTAGCCAGTACATGTCAATCAAATATCATGCTTCAATCATTAGAACATCATTTGAAATATTTTAATCAAGAGTTATTCTATAACATGATAGTTTCGCATATTATTTCAAACTCCTAATATAATCAAACAAAATCAAGTATATGAAGATTCCAAGTGTAATCACTATCATGCAATATCAATCCTAATCACTGCATTCATTGTCAAGGAGCATAAACATAAGCATAATAAAGTAGATATAAGAATCTTTCTTTCCCGAGCCACCACCCCACACATCTCCAGCTTCTTGCCTCTTCCATTAGTTTAAGTGTTCCTTACCCTTATCTGCAGCATAAGACAACACATAAACTAGTAAGCACAAATGCTTAGTAAGGATCCTGTCCTACTCGCAAAATCCATACGGAAGAATACAACATGTACACATAATAAATCATAAGCATGAGTTCATCAAAGCATACTAAACATCCAAGTTTCTAAGCATGCAGTATCAAGTATCTTAAGCATACTCTTCACATATAATAAATGTTTTCAATGAATGTTTTCAAAATAATTCCATAATGGTATTACTTAAAAATACATCCATATCATATAGGGCCCAGTTGTGTACCACATATCGCGTGTACCTATTGCGCGTTCCCTAATGAATTGGGGTAGCGAGCCACCAACCAATTAGAGCAGGACCCTTCCGTCCTACCGGAGCCATGACCTTACGTTAACATGCACCCCGGATTTGTTTAACGACCCCCTTCCGAGTCGGGTACACAACTCTCAAAGTAAAATACTTATCATGCTTTTACATATACGCTAAGGAGTACTCCCAATTCACTCTTAAGGGACACACCACTCTTCAAGGGTGCTCATGATCCCATAGGGACACACCACACAACATAAGGGGTGCTCTTGATCCCATACTTAGTAGAGTATCCATTCAAGCATTTTAACATACATATCACATGCAATTTCATAAGGGTGCCCCATGGGCTATAAGACATGCTCATACATACATCATATTTCAACCACTTAAACATACTTATATATGACAAAATTGGTCACATCAATCATATTCATATCATAACATGCTTCATAGTTTAATTGAACCCTTCCTAACCCTAAACCTAGGGTTTGGCCGAAAATCAAAGGTAGGGTAGCATAGATTTTTTTTTTTGACATTAAACATCCCATACAAGCATCACATATATATACATCATGTATCATACTAAGCATAGCATACATCATTGAGTAATCAACCTTCACAATCCTAATGCTCATGCCTTGGCCGAATATCACAGGCTAGGGAACCTTAAGATTTCCAATCAAGCATTTCATTTAGACATCACATGCATATACATATCATTGTACTAAACATAATCATGCCTCGTAGGGTAGTTTAACCTTCACATACATATCATGCAACATATTAAGCCTAGAATATATCCTAGGATAATCATGCACCCTAAACCCTAATTTTCTAGGGTTGGTCGAAAGTCAAGGGTAGGGAAGTAAGGGTTCTTGAACTTAGGTTTCACACAAATATTTACACAAACACTTTGTCTACACTACTAAACATGAATACATCATAGGAAATCATACAACCCTAAACCCTCTTTGCTTCATGATTTGGCCGAACTTTATAGGGGGTTCAACCCTAATTTTTGTCATCACAACATGTAGGGAAAACAACATATAAGTATACCCTAAATTCCAAGGGGTCATCCCATGCAACAAGGAGTAACCAAAGCCTCCTCTTTGCGGTTGGCCGAAACCTACACAAGGCCAAAACCCTAAAATTTTGTTCATAACATCATGAAGGAAACAACATATACATATACCCTAAGTTCCAAGGGTCTACTCATGTAACAAGAAGTAACTAAGGCCTCCTCTAAGGGGGTGGTTGATAAGTACCATTTTTGTGATTATTTTAGATGTTAAAATCCATGTTTAACCCATGTTTTTATTGCTTAATTGTGATTTTACCCTAGGTTTTAGGATTTCCTCTTATTTTGGACTTAATTGCAAAATTACATATTTTTGGATTATTTGGCCACTAATTTTCTGATATATTTTTGTAGGCAAGAAAGGATCCTGGACCTAGGGCATACTGGGTCAAACTTGAGTCGGATGTGAACCGGATCGAATTATCAAGCCTATGATTAATCCGGGCCGTCCGATTCAAGAGCGGCTAGATCTGAGCCATCCGGGACAATCTGAAGCAATCCGTGCTAGGGATAGGGTTGATCAAGCACCCTGATCAAGATCTGAAGGTTTCATCCCCATCAGAGCAAGATCAACCGTTGGATCAAGCTTGGAGGGCTCTAGAGCGTCCAATCACAGATAGAGTTGATCTGGACCATCCGTTGCACATATGGAGGATCCGAGCTACCACGAGGTAGATCCTGACCCCAGATCATCATCATAAAAGTTTGGCTCAAATCAGAGTAAGATCAACCGTTGGATTGATGTGGAGAAATCTGGGCCGTCCAATGCTTATGTATTTAATCAACATTTCACTGTTCTTCTCCTGGTCGCGTTCCTCGCCGCAGCTCGTTTGCCTTGGTTTCTTTCTCGTTTTTCTTCGTTTCTTCAGCAGCTTTGCATCGAAGAAGGCGTGACCAACCTCGATTCGAGCTCATCCTTGAGTGACAGCAAGAAATCGGATTGAGGCTTAGTTAATTTCGTTTATTAGCAGTAGATTTTATTTCTGTCGGTTGTTTCTGAAATTCTGATTAAAATTCTGTAATGTTTCGATTCCAACTAGTTTTTGCTTCAATTAGAGTTTTAATTCAGTGCTTTAGTTAGCTAGATTGTTGTGTAGCGAACAAATGTAATTGGATCAGTTTATTTCGTTTCAATTCGTTTCTGAAATTACTTTCCCTGTTGCGTGCCATTTCAATAGCTTGCGTATCAGTTTTCTTGGCTGATGCGTACCAGTTTCTTTTTCCTCTAGTTCCGGCATTTGGTATCAAGATTGTTTAGTTTTCTTGTTTGAATTTCCTTTGTAGTTGGTTTCTTTTCAAAAGGTTTTAATTTCATTTTCTGCATCTGATTTCAATTCATGTGTATCAAACTTGGAGAATTCTGCAATTTCAGTTTTGTATCAGCAAATGGTAATTGGTAGCTTCTGATTTTCATGGTTCATTTCGAGCCCTCCTGCACTTAAATCAGTGATGCAAAATTCGTTTCGGAAGTGATAATTTCAGCATTTGATCAGCTGACACATTTCTGCCTTCATCAGCAGTTTCGGCACATTCAATTGGCTTCTGAATTTTCATTATTCTGCACCCATTTTCTCCTGGATTCTGCATCCGATGTGTTTGCCTATATTAAATTGCTTTACATAGGTAGCTGGCTAGACTTGGCATCAAGTTATCTGCAAGTTAACTGCTGTGATTCTGAAAAACTGCAGCTTCTGCAGTTTGAAGTGCCAAATTATCTGATTTCTTACTTATCCCTGATTTCCTTCATTCATTTACACATGGAACTTTTCTGATGGTTGTGTCTTTCTGTAACGCCCGACCTTATATCTACCCTAAAGGCGGGGTTACGGGTCCATACACTCATATCATGCAATCATGTTAAGCATGTATATCCAAACAAAATAGTTACATACAAGAACTAGTAATAAGCATGCTTATTGAAACTAATTTACCAAGCAAGGTTTTCCTTTCAGTTCTTTTATATCTACATGCATTTACAACCTAATATGAAAATCATTTAACATACTATAGCATAAAGTCTCAAGTAATCATATAGCAAGAGTTATCTAATCTTAGACACATGCAAAAGAGCATATACAAAGGAAGCATTCATAAGCAACCGAAAGTAGTAACATCTAGCATTTTACTGAGCATGCATACTATAGGAATTAGACATTAATAGTAGTATTAGCTAACATGGCTTAGGTTTCATATCCCTAACAGTAGAGTAGTCACAATCATCATATACTCAGAGTATAGTAATACAATTTCAATCTTTTATAGGAAGCAGTTAGATTCTAGACAAAACTACGGTAGATAGAATCTTTCATCTTTTCCCGAGCCATCACCACACACATCCTCCAACCTTCCCTCTGCCTCTTCCTTTAGTTCGAGTATTTCTTACCGCTATCTGCAGCATAAGAAAAATAACAGGAACTAGAAAGCAAAACATGCTTAGTAAGAATCCGGGCCTACTCGCAAAATCCATATCAATACATCATATCATGTACACAGTAATCAGATAGAATTATCAGCATCATAAGCATCTCATCAAAGCATCATAAACATCACATCAATTTATCTCTAAGTACTTTACGGAACAATATTATCACATGATGAGAAAAGTATGTTTTTCAAAAGGTTCCATAATGGAAAGTACTTTAAAATATCATATCATCATCAAGGGCCCAGTTGTAGTACCACATCATGCGCGTTCCCTAATAAATTGGGGTAGCGAGCCACCAATCTAATTAGAGCAGGACCCTTCCGTCCTACCAATGCCATGACCTTAACATGCTCATTGGATTTGTTTAACGACCCCCTTCAGAGTCGAGTACACAACTTTCCAAAGTAAAGTAATTTATCATGCAATTACTCATATATGTCTATGCCTAAAGGTACTCTTAATCTCTTCTCAAAGGGACACACCACGCATTCGGACGCTCTTGATCCCCTAGGGACACACCACGCATTCGGGTGCTCTTGATCCCAGTTTTAATAGAGTAACCCTTTTTAGGCATATTATCAAACACATCATGTTCATATCATCAAGGTGCCCCATGGGCTATAAGACATGCTTTAATACCTAACAAGATAGGTCACATAAATTATACACACATCACATATGTAGTAGCATGCTTCATGTTAACAATTGACCAGGGTTTATACTTCAAATTGAGGTTAGATTCCACTAACCCTGACTTACAAGGGTGGCCGAATGGTGTAACATGACTAGGCTAGGTTTTTGACATCCAACCTTCACACAAACATTCACACAAACATGTTATCTACACCACTAATCGTGGAAACATATTAGGATATCAAGCAACACAAAAACTCTAGCCATTCTTCTCTTGGCCAAACCTACACAAGGGGTAACCCTAGAATTTTGTACATAACACCATTAAGAAACCCATACACATTTACCTTAAGTTTTAAGGAATATATTCTTATAACCAAAGGACCAAGGCCTCCCTCTAAGGGGGTGGCCGAAAGTCTCCCAAGGGGAAACCCTAGTGTTTTGTTCTCCAAAAATTTAGGAACAACACATAGGTGTATAGAATCCCTAGGGCACTAACATGTATCAAGATTTAATCAAAACAAACTTCTCTTGGACCTCCAACCATGGGTGGCCGAAACTTGTAGGGTACCAAACCCTACTTTTTGTTCTCTCAAAAATTTGGAGAACAACATACATCCATACCCTAAGGTCCTAGGATATCCTCATGCATCAAGAAGCAACCAAACCCTTCTTCCATGGTGGTGGCCGAATGGTCACAAGGGAGGAACTCCCATTTCCAAACAACCACAAGGAAACATACAATCAAACGAAAGCGATTACACTGCAGGCGAGAGGATACTTACATCCTAGCGCTGGAAATTTACTCTTCTCTTTAAATTGTAGGGTACCCTACACTTGGAGGGTGAGTGAGAATCCTTCTCTTGGAATCTTCCTCTAAGCCTTCTTGAACTTAGTAGTGACAAGGTCTTTGGAGGGTTTTCTTCCTTCCAACTTTTCTAGGGCTAGAACCCTAGATCTTGTTTTCGAAAATGGAAGGGGAAGGGAGAAAGGGGTTTTCGGTTTTGGAAGATGAAGAGGAAGAAGAAAAGGAAAGAAGGAAGTTGCTCCAACTTCCACCTATTTATACTTTTCTCATGAAAAGACATGTCTCTTCACTCTTACCCACTTAACAAGCATGTTCCTTACTCCTTCTACAAGATTATTGCTTGGTTCATTGGTTATGACATGGTGAGTGCAACTAGGAGGTCCAAGGTTCAATCCTTGTTTCCCCCACTTTGCACTTTCTTTTTAGCACCATTCATTTCCAAGCCCAATAAACCAAGCCCATCATGAAATTTCATAATATGAATAATATTTTATGAATTCAGAATATTTCATAATATTCCAAAAATATTATTTCATAATATTTTTAATATTCCATATTCATGAATATAATATTTCATGCTAATATTTCATGATAATAATATTTCATGAATATAATATTTCATGCATTCATAACATTTCATGGCATGTGATTGCATGAAATTCATATCATTTCATTATAACCATTTTCATACATTGTCATGATTTTACATTGACAAATTTGGGGTGTTACAATCCTCCTTCTCTTATAGAAAGTTCGTCCCGAACTTTAAACAATTCTCCAGGTATTCAAATTGTAAAAATTGGGGTGTTACAATCCTACACACCTTATAAAAAGTTCGTCCCGAACTTTAGAATAGTTCCGGATACTTTGATCGCATCGTATCTTCCTGTTCCCAGGTGGCTTCTTCGAACTGCTCGTTCCGCCACAGAACCTTTACTAAGGATATTTCCTTGTTCCTTAGTCTTTTAACTTCCCGATCGAGGATCTGGATCGGCCGGCGTTCAGAACTAAGGCTCTCCTGTTCTTGCACTGGTGGGGGTTCTATAATTTGAATCGCATCAGGGATACACTTCTTGAGCATCGACACATGGAAGACGTTGTGGATAGCCGCCATTTCTGGCGGTAACTCCAGTTCGTAGGCCACTTTGCCTACTCGTCTCAAGATCTGATAGGGTCCCACGTATCGCGGACTCAATTTCCCCTTCTTTCCGAATCTCATCACCCCTTTCATAGGGGCTACTTTCAGGAATACCGAATCCCCAACCTCGAACTCAAGTGGTCGACGTCGTTTATCGGCGTAGCTCTTCTGCCGACTCTGAGCAGTCTCTATCCGCTGACGGATATTCTTTATAGCCTGAGTGGTCTCATCAATAATATCGGTCTGGAGTCCCATCTCCCTCCTTTCACCACTCTCATGCTAGCATAAAGGAGATCTGCATTTTCGGCCGTATAGTGCCTCGTACGGTGCCATCCCAATAGTAGCCTGATAACTGTTGTTATAAGCAAACTCTGCCAGGCTCAGGTATCGACACCAGCTTCCCTTGAAGTCCAAGGCGCAAGCTCGTAACATATCTTCTAGTATCTGGTTTACCCGTTCAGTCTGCCCGTCAGTCTGGGGGTGAAAGGCTGTACTGAACTTCAGCTTCGTGCCAAGGGCCTTCTACACGTGTCCCCAAAAATCCGAAGTAAATCGACCATCCCTATCAGAGATAATGGTCTTGGGAACTCCGTGTAGTCGGATAATTTCCTTGACGTACAGTTGCGCCAGCTGCTCAACTGAATAAGTCATCCGGATAGCCAGAAAATGTGCGGACTTGGTCAGTCGGTCCATAATAACCCATATACTATCATATCCATTAGTAGTCCGAGGTAGCCCTGATATGAAATCCATAGATATGTCCTCCCATTTCCACTCGGGAATAGGTAGAGGCTGCAGAACTCCCCCAGGTCTCTGGTGTTCTGCTTTGACCCTCTGGCAGGTCAAACACATACTAATATAATGGGCTACATCTTTCTTCATGCCGGACCACCAAAATTTACCTTTCAGATCTTGATACATCTTGGTAGACCCAGGATGCATCGCATAAGGTGTTCCGTGAGCTTCTTCGAGTATCCTCATCCGTAAGTCGGAGTCGTCGGGAACGCATAATCGATCCCGGAAATATAAGACTCCGTTCTCGGCAATCCGGAATCCCTCGTCCTTGCCTTCAAGAATCTCTTGCTTGATTCTCCGAAGACTCGGATCAAGATTCTGCTTCTCCAGAATACCATCAAATAATGTCGGTGCAATCTGTAGAGTAGAAAGCCGTCCCGATATTATCTCGATTCCGAAATCCATAATCTCTTCCACTAAGGGTCGTGACACAGCTGATAAAGACAACAATGCAGCACAAGATTTTCTACTGAGAGCATCTGCTACCTTGTTGGCTTTTCCCGGATGGTACAAGATCTCACAGTCGTAGTCCTTGACCAACTCGAGCCATCGGCGTTGTCGCATATTCAGGTCTTTCTGGGTGAAGAAATACCGCAGACTCTGGTGATCAGTAAAGACCTTGCACTGAGTGCCATATAAATAATGCCTCCATGTTTTCAGCGCAAAGACCACCGCTGCTAATTCCAAATCATGGGTAGGATAATTCTTCTCATGTTCCTTCAGTTGCCTAGAGGCATAGGCAATTACCTTCCCATTTGCATAAGTACAGCTCCGAGTCCAAGTTTGGATGCGTCGCTGTACATATCGAAACCCGTATCACTTTCAGGAAGAGTCAATATAGGAGCGCTAGTCAGCCTCCTTTTCAGTTCAGAGAAACTCTTCTCGCATTCGTCGGTCCAGATATATTTCTTGTCCTTCTTAGTCAGAGCTGTCATAGGAGCCGCAATTCGAGAGAAGTTCTCTACGAATTTTCTGTAATATCCGGCTAGCCCCAGAAAACTTCTGACCTCGCTTGCATTCTTGGGTCTGGACCAGTTACTTACGGCCTCAATTTTAATTGGGTCGACCATCACTCCGTCCTTGGAGATGATATGCCCCAAGAATGATACTTGGTTCAGCCAGAACTCACATTTCGAAAATTTAGCATACAGTTGTTCTTTCTGCAGAATCTGTAATACTATACTCAGGTGCTCTGCATGCTCTTCGGAAGTCCTCGAATAAATAAGGATGTCGTCGATGAAGACGATCACAAATCTGTCGAGTAATGCCGAGAAAATCCGATTCATAAGGTCCATGAATATTGCCGGAGCATTAGTAACTCCAAACGGCATCACTACGAACTCATAATGTCCGTATCTCGTCCGGAAGGCAGTCTTGGGTATATCCTCATTTTCACCCGGACTTGGTGATAACCAGACCTCAGATCGATCTTAGAGAAAACCGTAGCTCCCTTTAACTGATCGAACAGGTCATCTATCCTGGGTAGAGGGTACCTGTTCTTTATAGTCACGTTGTTTAATGCCCGATAATCGATACACATACGCATCGACCCGTCCTTCTTTTGACGAACAGTACGGGAGCTCCCC
>JAGFNQ010004673.1:190882-225985 GCA_024364735.1 Boesenbergia rotunda
CAATCTTTTATAGGAAGCAGTTAGATTCTAGACAAAACTACGGTAGATAGAATCTTTCATCTTTTCCCGAGCCATCACCACACACATCCTCCAACCTTCCCTCTGCCTCTTCCTTTAGTTCGAGTATTTCTTACCGCTATCTGCAGCATAAGAAAAATAACAGGAACTAGTAAGCAAAACATGCTTAGTAAGAATCCGGCCTACTCGCAAAATCCATATCAATACATCATATCATGTACACAGTAAACAGATAGAATTATCAGCATCATAAGCATCTCATCAAAGCATCATAAACATCACATCAATTTATCTCTAAGTACTTTACGGAACAATATTATCACATGATGAGAAAAGTATGTTTTTTTCAAAAGGTTCCATAATGGTAAGTACTTTAAAATATCATATCATCATCCAGGGCCCAGTTGTAGTACCACATCATGCGCGTTCCCTAATAAATTGGGGTAGCGAGCCACCAATCTAATTAGAGCAGGACCCTTCCGTCCTACCAATGCCATGACCTTAACATGCTCATTGGATTTGTTTAACGACCCCCTTCCGAGTCGGGTACACAACTTTCCAAAGTAAAGTAATTTATCATGCAATTACTCATATATGTATATGCCTAAAGGTACTCTTAATCTCTCTCAAAGGGACACACCACGCATTCGGGTGCTCTTGATCCCCTAGGGACACACCACGCATTCGGGTGCTCTTGATCCCAGTTTTAATAGAGTAACCCTTTTTAGGCATATTATCAAACACATCATGTTCATATCATCAAGGTGCCCCATGGGCTATAAGACATGCTTTAATACCTAACAAGATAGGTCACATAAATTATACACACATCACATATGTAGTAGCATGCTTCATGTTAACAATTGACCATGGTTTATACTTCAAATTGAGGTTAGATTCCACTAACCCTGACTTACAAGGGTGGCCGAATGGTGTAACATGACTAGGCTAGGTTTTTGACATCCAACCTTCACACAAACATTCACACAAACATGTTATCTACACCACTAATCGTGGAAACATATTAGGATATCAAGCAACACAAAAACTCTAGCCATTCTTCTCTTGGCCGAAACCTACACAAGGGGTAACCCTAAGAATTTTGTACATAACACCATTAAGAAAACCCATACACATTTACCTTAAGTTTTAAGGAATATATTCTTATAACCAAAGGGACCAAGGCCTCCCTCTAAGGGGGTGGCCGAAAGTCTCCCAAGGGGAAACCCTAGTGTTTTGTTCTCCCCAAAAATTTAGGAACAACACATAGGTGTATAGAATCCCTAGGGCACTAACATGTATCAAGATTTAATCAAAACAAACTTCTCTTGGACCTCCAACCATGGGTGGCCGAAACTTGTAGGGTACCAAACCCTACTTTTTGTTCTCTCAAAAATTTGGAGAACAACATACATCCATACCCTAAGGTCCTAGGGATATCCTCATGCATCAAGAAGCAACCAAACCCTTCTTCCATGGTGGTGGCCGAATGGTCACAAGGGAGGAACTCCCATTTCCAAACAACCACAAGGAAACATACAATCAAACGAAAGCGATTACACTGCAGGCGAGAGGATACTTACATCCTAGCGCTGGAAATTTACTCTTCTCTTTAAATTGTAGGGTGAGTGAGAATCCTTCTCTTGGAATCTTCCTCTAAGCCTTCTTGAACTTAGTAGTGACAAGGTCTTTGGAGGGTTTTCTTCCTTCCAACTTTTCTAGGGCTAGAACCCTAGATCTTGTTTTCGAAAATGGAAGGGGAAGGGAGAAAGGGGTTTTCGGTTTTGGAAGATGAAGAGGAAGAAGAAAAGGAAAGAAGGAAGTTGCTCCAACTTCCACCTATTTATACTTTTCTCATGAAAAGACATGTCTATTCACTCTTACCACTTAACAAGCATGTTCCTTACTCCTTCTACAAGATTATTGCTTGGTTCATTGGTTATGACATGGTGAGTGCAACTAGGAGGTCCAAGGTTCAATCCTTATTTCCCCCACTTTGCACTTTCTTTTTAGCACCATTCATTTCCAAGCCCAATAAACCAAGCCCATCATGAAATTTCATAATATGAATAATATTTTATGAATTCAGAATATTTCATAATATTCCAAAAATATTATTTCATAATATTTTTAATATTCCATATTCATGAATATAATATTTCATGCTAATATTTCATGATAATAATATTTCATGAATATAATATTTCATGCATTCATAACATTTCATGGCATGTGATTGCATGAAATTCATATCATTTCATTATAACCATTTTCATACATTGTCATGATTTTACATTGACAAATTTGGGGTGTTACAATCCTCCTTCTCTTATAGAAAGTTCGTCCCGAACTTTAAACAATTCCCCAGGTATTCAAATTGTAAAAATTGGGGTGTTACAATCCTACACACCTTATAAAAAGTTCGTCTCGAACTTTAAAATAGTTCCGGACACTTTGATCGCATCGTATCTTCCTGTTCCCAGGTGGCTTCTTCGAACTGCTCGTTCCGCCACAGAACCTTTACTACGGATATTTCCTTGTTCCTTAGTCTTTTAACTTCCCGATCGAGGATCTAGATCGGCCGGCGTTCAGAACTAAGGCTCTCCTGTTCTTGCACTGGTGGGGGTTCTATAATTTGAATCGCATCAGGGATACACTTCTTGAGCATCGACACATGGAAGACGTTGTGGATAGCCGCCATTTCTGGCGGTAACTCCAGTTCGTAGGCCACTTTGCCTACTCGTCTCAAGATCTGATAGGGTCCCACGTATCGCGGACTCAATTTCCCCTTCTTTCCGAATCTCATCACCCCTTTCATAGGGGCTACCTTCAGGAATACCGAATCCCCAACCTCGAACTCGAGCGGTCGGCGCCGTTTATCAGCGTAGCTCTTCTGCCGACTCTGAGCAGTCTCTATCCTCTGGCGAATATTCTTTATAGCCTCAGTGGTCTCATCAATAATATCGGTTTGGAGTCCCATCTCCCTTTTTTCACCACTCTCATGCCAGCATAAAGGAGATCTGCATTTTCGGCCGTATAGTGCTCGTACGGTGCCATCCCATAGTAGCCTGATAACTGTTGTTATAAGCAAACTCTGCCAGGCTCAGGTATCGACACCAGCTTCCCTTGAAGTCCAAGGCGCAAGCTCGTAACATATCTTCTAGTATCTGGTTTACTCGTTCAGTCTGCCCGTCAGTCTGGGGGTGAAAGGCTGTACTGAACTTCAGCTTCGTGCCAAGGGCCTTCTGCACGTGTCCCCAAAAATCCGAAGTAAATCGACCATCCCTATCAGAGATAATGGTCTTGGAACTCGTGTAGTCGGATAATTTCCTTGACGTACAGTTGTGCCAGCTGCTCAACTGAATAAGTCATCCTGATAGCCAGAAAATGTGCGACTTGGTCAGTCGGTCCACAATAACCCATATACTATCATATCCATTAGTAGTCCGAGGAGCCCTGATATGAAATCCATAGATATGTCCTCCCATTTCCACTCGGGAATAGGTAGAGGCTGCAGAACTCCCCCAGGTCTCTGGTGTTCTGCTTTGACCCTCTGGCAGGTCAAACACATGCTGATATAATGGGCTACATCTTTCTTCATACCGGACCACCAAAATTTGCCTTTCAGATCTTGATACATCTTGGTAGACCCAGGATGCATCGCATAAGGTGTGCCATGAGCTTCTTCGAGTATCCTCGTCCGTAAGTCGGAGTCGTCGGGAACGCATAATCGATCCCGGAAATATAAGACTCCGTTCTCGGCAATCCGGAATCCCTCGTCCTTGCCTTCAAGAATCTCTTGCTTGATTCTCCGAAGACTCGGATCAAGATTCTGCTTCTCCAGAATACCATCAAATAATGTCGGCGCAATCTGTAGAGTAGAAAGCTGCCCCGATATAATCTCGATTCCGAAATCCATAATCTCTTCCACTAAGGGTCGTGACACAGCTGATAAAGACAACAATGCAGCACAAGATTTTCTACTGAGAGCATCTGCTACCTTGTTGGCTTTTCCCGGATGGTACAAGATCTCACAGTCGTAGTCCTTGACCAACTCGAGCCATCGGCGTTGTCGCATATTCAGGTCTTTCTGGGTGAAGAAATACCGCAGACTCTGGTGATCAGTAAAGACCTTGCACTGAGTGCCATATAAATAATGCCTCCATGTTTTCAGCGCAAAGACCACTGCTGCTAATTCCAAATCATGGGTAGGATAATTCTTCTCATGTTCCTTCAGTTGCCTAGAGGCATAGGCAATTACCTTCCCATTTTGCATAAGTACAGCTCCGAGTCCAAGTTTGGATGCGTCGCTGTACATATCGAAACCCGTATCACTTTCAGGAAGAGTCAATATAGGAGCGCTAGTCAGCCTCCTTTTCAGTTCAGAGAAACTCTTCTCGCATTCGTTGGTCCAGATATATTTCTTGTCCTTCTTAGTCAGAGCTGTCATAGGAGCCGCAATTCGAGAGAAGTTCTCTACGAATTTTCTGTAATATCCGGCTAGCCCCAGAAAACTTCTGACCTCGCTTGCATTCTTGGGTCTGGACCAGTTACTTACGGCCTCAATTTTAATTGGGTCGACCATCACTCCGTCCTTGGAGATGATATGCCCAAGAATGATACTTGGTTCAGCCAGAACTCACATTTCAAGAATTTAGCATACAGTTGTTCCTTCTGAAGAATCTGTAATACTATACTCAGGTGCTCTGCATGCTCTTCGGAAGTCCTCGAATAAATAAGGATGTCGTCGATGAAGACGATCACAAATCTGTCGAGAAATGCCGAGAAAATCCGATTCATAAGGTCCATGAATATTGCCGGAGCATTAGTAACTCCAAACGGCATCACTACGAACTCATAATGTCCGTATCTCGTCCGGAAGGCAGTTTTGGGTATATCCTCATTTTTCACCCGGACTTGGTGATAACCCGACCTCAGATCGATCTTAGAGAAAACCGTAGCTCCCTTTAACTGATCGAACAGGTCATCTATCCTGGGTAGAGGGTACTTGTTCTTTATGGTCACATTGTTTAATGCCCGATAGTCGATACACATACGCATCGACCCGTCCTTCTTTTTGACGAACAGTACGGGAGCTCCCCAGGGGGAATGACTAGGGCGGATAAGTCCCTTGTCGAGTAGCTCTTGTAGCTGTCCTTGCAATTCTTTCAATTCAGTCGGCGCCATTCGGTATGGTGCCTTCGAGATGGGGTTAGTACCAAGAATCAAATCAATAGCAAATTCTATATCTCCTTCAGGTGCTAACCCTGGTAAGTCATCGGGAAATACATCTGGGTAATTGCATACGACTTTGACTCTTCTAGCTTCGGGTCCTCAGTAGGACGGTATCAACCACATGAGCTAGAAACCCAGAGCATCCATTTTCTAACATTTTCCTTGCTTTCAGAGCCGATAAGAATTTGCTTGTCTCTTCTTCGGCTCTCCGATAATTCAAAATAATTCTCGCCTCAGGTCGGAAGATAACCTTCCGTTTACGGCACTCGATAGAAGCGCCGTATTTGTTCCAGAATCCATGCCCAATATCACATCATAATCTGCATATCAAGCACTATCAGATCGCAGTAAAGTTCCTATCTGCGATTCTGATTGGTGCGGCACGCAACATTTGGGTAGAGGGCATC
This sequence comes from Boesenbergia rotunda, assembly GCA_024364735.1. Taxonomy (NCBI): domain Eukaryota; kingdom Viridiplantae; phylum Streptophyta; class Magnoliopsida; order Zingiberales; family Zingiberaceae; genus Boesenbergia; species Boesenbergia rotunda. The sequence continues at coordinate 196,543 of JAGFNQ010004673.1, forward strand.
ACCTCACCCGAGGGCAGTGTTGTCAGAACAGAAATTCGGACTCGAAGTCCTTCCACTTCATCTGATCCACTGACCATCTAGCTTTTACCCGTTCCCACCATATCCCGGTGTTGCCAGTGAGGTAGAATGAGACACATTTAATTTTCTCATGCTCGAGCCAGTCTACTAATTCCACTGTGCTCTCAACTGTCTCATTACCCCGATTGCTACGTCCTCTAGCCATATTTATCATACAGGTGATAAATGACTACATAAGAATTAATTCTATCTTCACTTGTTATGCTAGTATTAATCATCTCCATTTCTATCATTACTGTACATGAATTAAATAAGCGAGTTAGGATTTCTTACTTGGAAGCGGCAGGAGGAAGCTTGATGTGTGTGTGATGGAGGGGAAACCTGCTCTGATACCAACTTGTAACGCCCGACCTTATATCTACCCTAAAGGCGGGGTTACGGGTCCATACACTCATATCATGCAATCATGTTAAGCATGTATATCCAAACAAAATAGTTACATACAAGAACTAGTAATAAGCATGCTTATTGAAACTAATTTACCAAGCAAGGTTTTCCTTTCAGTTCTTTTATATCTACATGCATTTACAACCTAATATGAAAATCATTTAACATACTATAGCATGAAGTCTCAAGTAATCATATAGCAAGAGTTATCTAATCTTAGACACATGCAAAAGAGCATATACAAAGGAAGCATTCATAAGCAACCGAAAGTAGTAACATCTAGCATTTTACTGAGCATGCATACTATAGGAATTAGACATTAATAGTAGTATTAGCTAACATGGCTTAGGTTTCATATCCCTAACAGTAGAGTAGTCACAATCATCATATACTCAGAGTATAGTAATACAATTTCAATCTTTTATAGGAAGCAGTTAGATTCTAGACAAAACTACGGTAGATAGAATCTTTCATCTTTTCCCGAGCCATCACCACACACATCCTCCAACCTTCCCTCTGCCTCTTCCTTTAGTTCGAGTATTTCTTACCGCTATCTGCAGCATAAGAAAAATAACAGGAACTAGTAAGCAAAACATGCTTAGTAAGAATCCGGGCCTACTCGCAAAATCCATATCAATACATCATATCATGTACACAGTAAACAGATAGAATTATCAGCATCATAAGCATCTCATCAAAGCATCATAAACATCACATCAATTTATCTCTAAGTACTTTACGGAACAATATTATCACATGATGAGAAAAGTATGTTTTTTTCAAAAGGTTCCATAATGGTAAGTACTTTAAAATATCATATCATCATCCAGGGCCCAGTTGTAGTACCACATCATGCGCGTTCCCTAATAAATTGGGGTAGCGAGCCACCAATCTAATTAGAGCAGGACCCTTCCGTCCTACCAATGCCATGACCTTAACATGCTCATTGGATTTGTTTAACGACCCCCTTCCGAGTCGGGTACACAACTTTCCAAAGTAAAGTAATTTATCATGCAATTACTCATATATGTATATGCCTAAAGGTACTCTTAATCTCTTCTCAAAGGGACACACCACGCATTCGGGTGCTCTTGATCCCCTAGGGACACACCACGCATTCGGGTGCTCTTGATCCCAGTTTTAATAGAGTAACCCTTTTTAGGCATATTATCAAACACATCATGTTCATATCATCAAGGTGCCCCATGGGCTATAAGACATGCTTTAATACCTAACAAGATAGGTCACATAAATTATACACACATCACATATGTAGTAGCATGCTTCATGTTAACAATTGACCATGGTTTATACTTCAAATTGAGGTTAGATTCCACTAACCCTGACTTACAAGGGTGGCCGAATGGTGTAACATGACTAGGCTAGGTTTTTGACATCCAACCTTCACACAAACATTCACACAAACATGTTATCTACACCACTAATCGTGGAAACATATTAGGATATCAAGCAACACAAAAACTCTAGCCATTCTTCTCTTGGCCGAAACCTACACAAGGGGTAACCCTAGAATTTTGTACATAACACCATTAAGAAAACCCATACACATTTACCTTAAGTTTTAAGGAATATATTCTTATAACCAAAGGGACCAAGGCCTCCCTCTAAGGGGGTGGCCGAAAGTCTCCCAAGGGGAAACCCTAGTGTTTTGTTCTCCCAAAAATTTAGGAACAACACATAGGTGTATAGAATCCCTAGGGCACTAACATGTATCAAGATTTAATCAAAACAAACTTCTCTTGGACCTCCAACCATGGGTGGCCGAAACTTGTAGGGTACCAAACCCTACTTTTTGTTCTCTCAAAAATTTGGAGAACAACATACATCCATACCCTAAGGTCCTAGGGATATCCTCATGCATCAAGAAGCAACCAAACCCTTCTTCCATGGTGGTGGCCGAATGGTCACAAGGGAGCAACTCCCATTTCCAAACAACCACAAGGAAACATACAATCAAACGAAAGCGATTACACTGCAGGCGAGAGGATACTTACATCCTAGCGCTGGAAATTTACTCTTCTCTTTAAATTGTAGGGTGAGTGAGAATCCTTCTCTTGGAATCTTCCTCTAAGCCTTCTTGAACTTAGTAGTGACAAGGTCTTTGGAGGGTTTTCTTCCTTCCAACTTTTCTAGGGCTAGAACCCTAGATCTTGTTTTCGAAAATGGAAGGGGAAGGGAGAAAGGGGTTTTCGGTTTTGGAAGATGAAGAGGAAGAAGAAAAGGAAAGAAGGAAGTTGCTCCAACTTCCACCTATTTATACTTTTCTCATGAAAAGACATGTCTCTTCACTCTTACCCACTTAACAAGCATGTTCCTTACTCCTTCTACAAGATTATTGCTTGGTTCATTGGTTATGACATGGTGAGTGCAACTAGGAGGTCCAAGGTTCAATCCTTGTTTCCCCCACTTTGCACTTTCTTTTTAGCACCATTCATTTCCAAGCCCAATAAACCAAGCCCATCATGAAATTTCATAATATGAATAATATTTTATGAATTCAGAATATTTCATAATATTCCAAAAATATTATTTCATAATATTTTTAATATTCCATATTCATGAATATAATATTTCATGCTAATATTTCATGATAATAATATTTCATGAATATAATATTTCATGCATTCATAACATTTCATGGCATGTGATTGCATGAAATTCATATCATTTCATTATAACCATTTTCATACATTGTCATGATTTTACATTGACAAATTTGGGGTGTTACAATCCTCCTTCTCTTATAGAAAGTTCGTCCCGAACTTTAAACAATTCCCCAGGTATTCAAATTGTAAAAATTGGGGTGTTACAAATGGGGGTGCCTGAATGAAGGCCTTCCAGTCGTGTTGTGTGTTGTTCGCCTGCTTTATCTTCCATTCTATGTGCCTGCAAGATATATAAATACAAGGCAAATATACACACAATCTTAACCTAAGGACTTGGTTCTGACTTCGGATTTCCATGAAACCCAAGGTCGAACCGACGCAAGTTCCCACCCCCGGGAACGCGCCTTTCACCTACTCCTTTCAAGAGACGAATGCCACCTAGTCCATTCGGGTGGATTTTTGCTTTGCCTCCGATACTCTCGGATCTCGAGACGTCCGAACCTCAACCCGTCTCTACTTCTATCCTTAGTTATCACTCAGCTAAGTTGCTCAATCCCTCGGACCAAGACTTAGTGCCCAAACCCTAAGTCCAGGACTTCGGTGCCCAACCCTCGGCCAGGTCTTCGTGCCCAATTCCTCGAACCAGGTCTTTGGTGCCCAACCCTCGGCCAGGACTTAGTGCCCAATCCATGATCAGGACTTCGTGCCTAGGTTAACTAGGACTTCGGTTCACGTTGTTACTCTTCGCTTGACTTACCCTTCCCTTGTTAATTGTATCACTGACTTAAGCATATTGTCAAATATTGAAACACTTAGAGGAGAACATCACTGATGCAACTTGCACCAACAATACCTTGCGGTGTTGCGGATGCCTGAGGTACATACGCTTGATTTGGGTGTTATGGACGCCCGACCAAGAAATAAAATCATAATAGCTCGCGGTGCTACGGATGCCCGGGGTACTTAGGCTTGGTCTGGGTGCTGCGAACGCCCAACCAGAAATAAAACACCTTACGGTGTTGCGGATGCCCAGGGTACTTAGGCTTGGTCTGGGTGCTGCGGGCCCCCAACCAAGAATAAAACCCTAATACCTCGCGGTGCTGTAGATGCCCGGGATACTTAGGCATGGTTTGGGTGTTTGCAGTGCTGCGGATGCCAGAGGTACTTAGGCTTGGTCTGGATGAAAGGGCTAAACCCTGGGATAAAATAAAAATTTTGAAAACTCATTTTTGATCTTTTGGGGAAACCTTTTAACTTCCTCCCACTCTCCCCCCCCCCCCCTCCCCCCTTAAAAAACATTTTGATTTTTTAATCCTTTGGTAAGAGAGAAAAAAATTTCTAACTTAAACACACCTCTCCCCCTTTGTCATACATCTAAAATCACCAAAAAAAACTTGCACTAACAATGAAAACATTTGGTTCTTTTTGAAAATTTGCATTGATGATGCATAGCAACAAGCTAGAAGCATTTTGAACTTTTAGTATAATATGATAAATTTTAAAAAAAATTTGCAAACTCGTTATGCAAAACATATTAGTACTTTAGACAAAAAAAATTACTAGTATATTTGAGAGATGTCTGGCACTTTTCGAAAAATGCAATTCTTTTGAAAAATGTATAACTTTTGAAAAAATTCTGTGACCATTGAAAAGTGAAAGTACTTTTGAAGGATATTATGATCTTTGAAAAATTAAGTATTTTTTGAAAAAATTTGAAGAATATAAGTACTTTTAAAAATTATTAGAATTTTTGAAAAGTATAAGTACTTAAAAAAATATTAGAATTTTTGAAAAGTATAAGTACTTAGAAAAATATTAGATTTTTGAAAAGTATAAGTACTTAGAAAAATATTAGAATTTTTGAAAAGTATAAGTACTTAGAAAAATATTTGAATTTTTTGAAAAAGTATAAATACTTAGAAAAATATTAGAATTTTTTGAAAAAATATAAGTACTTAGAAAAATATTAGAATTTTTTGAAAAAGTATAAGTACTTAGAAAAATCTTATTTTTAAAACATAATATTTTACTTGACTTGGTTTCTTTTCGAGACTGACACAATCTTATGAAACCTTGTTTACTACAAGGACATTTTCATAAGTGTCCTGAAAATTCTCCAACTCAAGTAAACATTATTTCTAAAAAAACTATTTTGAAAATGATAGGGATTGAAAGTGATAGAGAGATAATATGATTAAAAATCAGTACTTTGAAAAAAATTATGTTTTCAAAAATGACTTAATAATTCATTGCATGAAAATATATTAAATAATTCTTTGTAATTTGACTTCCCCCTAAACTTGACCCAGTCGTAGGAAGCTTGTTGACCACAAGTACTCTTCCTCTTAGTCTTTAGGGTTTAATTCAGAGCAAAGGAATTATCTAATAATTTCAAAACAACTAATTATCAAAAAACATTTTAGAAGTTCTTCTTTTGACTCAGACTCCCCCTAAATTTGACACATCTTAGAAGTCCTTGTAGATCATGAAGTGGACCTTCCTCTGTGCCTTTAGGGTTTATCAAAATCAAATGAGACATAGGCACAATTTTAGAATGTATTTTGAAATTTCGAAATATATTTTGAAATGAAGGTAATTTGTCAAGCATAGTTTTCGAAAAACATAAGTAGTAGTATTTAAAGCATAGTTTTCGAAAACCATTTTAAAAGACAGTGATTTTTCAAGAATAACTTTTAAAAGACATTTTAAAAGATAGTGATTTTTCAAGCACAATTTTTAAAAGACATTTTAAAAGATAGTGATTTTTCAAGGACAATTTTTGAAAGAAAATTAAAAGAATAAACCACTCCCCCTGTACCGTTTGACTCTATCTAATGCCTTAGGAGATTTTAGTATTGACCTAAGAGGCTTGTGTCTAATTGTGTAGGTCAAACAATTTTTCAAAAGAATATAATTTTGAAAATTTATCATATATAATCAACCAGACAAACATGAATTCCATAAAAACATTATTATGTTGAAGCACTATTTTAAAAATATATTTTTCGAAAAATATTCTAAGAATTTTGAAAACCTATTTTGAAAAATATTTTTTAATTTATTAGTCCTTAACATCTCACCCATTCTAGATGTCTCAATACAGCATGCATGGTTGCCTTATGGGTGCATTATGAGATACTTGAATCATTTTTCTTAATTCATTGTTAAATCTAAGATTTAATTGAAACTTGTGTTAGATTCAAATTTATCAAATAGTAAAGTGAATTTGATTTTCGGTAATTGGCTTCCAGGTCTTGGCGAGGCATAAGGTCTTCTTTGGTCGTAGCCTTATTGGATCATCAACCATTTCCTTGACAAAGCCTTTTATCGAAAATTTATTTTCAAATTACTTCTTGAAAAATTTTCGTCTAACTAGCTTAGGTTTTGGATCGATAGCTTCGGCTAGTTCCACCAGACTAAACAGACCAAGTAGAATATACTTGACCTTATTAGAAGGGCTTCCCTAACGTACTATCATCTCACCTCCACCTAATACTAGGTTGATCAAGTTTCAACTATTCTTTTTCCTATAACCGTTCTAAATCATGCATAAAATTAAACGTGAATGACATGACATATATTTCAAGAAAATTGCATATGCATGGCATGACAGTTATGCATGAGTCAAACAATTCAAATCATTTTATTTAAGTTTCTAATAATGTATCAAATTCCAGAATTGATACATGTCGTTTGAACCCGTGAATATGTCAACCCACATTGACATATTTAATATTATTAATGTTAATTTTTGCAGTTTGAGTAAGATTTTATTTAATTCGAGTTTAAGTAACACAAGAATTAATTTGATCTAAATTAATTAAGGATTAATTGAATTAAATTAATTAAGGATTAATTAGATTTGAATTAATTAAGGATTAGTGAATTTGAATTAATTAAGGATTAAATAAATTGAATTAATTAAGGATTAATGAATTTGAATTAATTAAGGATTAATTGAATTTTAATTAATTAAGGATTAAATAAAGTTGATTAATTAAGGATTAAATAAATTTGAATAAATAACGGATTAAATAAATTTGAATTAATTAAGGATTAAATAAATTTGAAGTAATTAATGATTAATTGAATTAATTAAAGTTTGAATTAATTAAAGATTAATTGAATTAATTAACAATTAATTAAAGTTTGAATTAATTGAAGATTAATTGAAGTTTGAATTAATTATATTTTGAATTAATTTAGGATTAATTGAATTAATTAAGAATTAATTTGAATTAAAATTAATTAAGGGTTAATCGAGTTAATTAAGAGTTAATTAGAATTTGAATTAATTAAGCATTAATTGAATTAATTAAGAGTTAATTAAAATTTGAATTAATTAAGGATTAATTGAATTAATTAATAATTAATTAAAATTTTAATTAACTATGAATTAATTGAATTATTTATGAATTAATTCAAATTTTAATAATTAAGGATTAATCAAAACTTTAATAATTATGGTTGAAATGATTAATTAATAGTTGTGGGTTTAAGTTCATAATTTTCATTATTTCAAAAATTTCCAACTCATCCACTATTTCTTATTTATTTATCTTTTTAAGTTTTTCCAATAATTCTGGTTTATTTGAATCTTTGTGATTTTTATTGACTATAGCCTCGATCTCAAAAAATTCCATCTCCTCCTCATCCTCAAAATCACATCCTATAATATCCCCAAAGTAGGTGGAGTAATTCGGGTCACTAGTTAATGTCTTGTAATAATCTTCAATATTATCTAATGATTTTACAATTAAACTATCATCTAAGAAGATTTCATCTCAACTATCCTCAGAAATATCCTTAGAATTATCCTCAACACTTTCAGAATTATCCTTAAGATTTTCAAATTTGAATTCAGAATTATCTTTAAGATTTTTAAATTTGAATTCAGAATTATCTTTAAGATTTTCAAATTTGAATTCAAGGTTATCAGATTTAATTTCTAAATTATCTTTAGAGTTATCAAATTTAATTTCTAAAATACCTTCAGAGTTATCAGATTTAATTTCTAAATTATCTTTAGAATTAAAATTAGGATTAATTTCAGAATTAATTTTAGAGATTAACGAATTAACTTTAAGGATTACAAAGATAATTTCTGATATTTTAGCATTATCTACTTTTTCTAACTGGTCATGCAAGATATTTATTTGAGTATACAATAATTCTAATTTATCAAAAAAATTATCTAAATTATCTACATAGGATAGTGCAGGAATTTGAAAATTTTTCAGAACGTAAATTTTGCGTACCTTTGCCGGGCATTTATTCTTGTAATGTCCGTATTTTTTGCACTTGAAGCATTTGATGTGATCTTTGTTCCTCCGGCCTCCGGGCGCTGATGCCTCCTTTGCATCCAGTGGTGTAATTCGAATCTTATGAGTAGGGCACTGATTTTTATAGTGCCCTCTCTCCCTGCACATGAAGCATATAATATGGAATTTAAAAATCGACATTAAAAAAATGTACCAGATTCACCCATGGGATCCCCCTCAACTCTTGGCGTCTTTGCTCCGTCGGCGGTTAGTCCGGTGAAGAGCAACCTTGCTCTGATACCAATTGTAGGACCGGTGCCGTCGATAGAGGGGGGGGTGAATATCGACTTTAACTTTTCGCGGAAACTTTCGATCGAATGTTGGTTCTAGATAGAGCGTTAGTGTAATGACTCGAAAAATTCTCCTAATACGTCTTTAAAATATTGAGCTTGTTTAGATAATTTTCTAAGGCACCTAGAAATATTAACACGAATTTTAACCTAGAAATCCATGCTTTTCCATTTAAATTGGGGAAATAGGCACTAATGGGCCTTATATGGGCTTTCTAGTACCATAATTATTGGTGAATTTTAGGTAAAAATTTATAGAAATATAAAGGGATTTTAATAAGAAATATTAACATAATTATGGGGGAATTTTTAAGGGATTTTTGAAATATTTGAAAAATAAAATAAAAATAAAATGGAAAAATTGGGGCATGCACTAAGGATTAAACCTTGGACCTCTTGTACAACCATGTATGCTCTAACCAATTCACCTAGCAAGGGAGTGCTATGAGGAAATAAAGTGGATTATGGTTAAGGCTTAAGGGAAAATGAAGAGACACCATGACTCTTCACATACCCTCCTTGATGAGCTATAAAGAGAGGCATGGGAGGGGGGGTTACTTCTCTTCTTCCATCAAGTCACCTTTCTTCCTCCCTCCTTCCTCATTCTAGCCGAAACCCAAGGAGAGGGTTGTCCCTTGGAAAAAGTTCACTTAAGCTTCATCTCCAAGATCCAAGGCTTTTACAAGGATACAAAGGCTAGGGGTGATCAAGAAGCAACAAGATCTTCATCCTTCTTTCAAATCTAAGGTCTATAATCAAGATCAACCAAAGTAAGACTCCCTCACCTGTGGTATAATAGTTCCTTGTGATTTTTAGCATGATATAAAGTTGGTTTTGAGTTTGATGTTGAGAAAATTATGGTTTTGGACCCTATCATATTCGGCCACCATGGGTTTTTGGTCCAAAATGATGTTAAAAATCTAAATCATGTTTTCTAATGTGTTATCATGATGAATATGGAATAAATATAATTTTTGGGGAATTTTTGGAGTACCCTAAAGACCCCTTAGGGTTTGGGACTCTCACCATGATTCTTTGGTTAGGAAAGGGCTTAACCTTTCAAGTATGTACTTTGGGTATCCCCATGATTCAAAAGGAGGTTTAAAGTGAATTGTGTGAATTTTCACAAGGTCTTGTGACCCTTGTAAGTTTCGGCCAAGAGGGTTATAGGGCAAGAAGTTAGGGCTTACCTCAAGCAAGGGGTCCAATGGCTCCTATGGTAGGGTATGGTTGGTGTTTAATGTTGATTGGGGATTTTATGGAATTTTTCCATGCACCCATGGCCTTGTAGGGTTTCGGCCAGCCCTAAGAAGGAGGGCTAAAGGTTAGGGATAACCCTAATCATGAGCCCTAATGGCTTCCCATGGTCTTATAGGTAATGTATGGTTGTTTCTTTACCTTATGTTATCTTACATGTTAATTGAAGGATGGAACTTTTCCTTATGGGTTTCGGCCAAGCAAGGTAAATAGGATTTGGGGGGAGTTAGCGTTTGAAGAATGATGGTTTATGCTTATTTATGAAGTATATATAAAGGTCCAAGCATGTGGTAGAAATTAAGTTACCTATACCCCTAACCCTAAGCACCATGTTTTATGTTTTATGTTTATGACTGGATGCCATGCTTAATAGGGTTTATTTATGAATGTCTTGTGTTCTAAGCCATGTAACTGAATGGTAGGTAGTATGTTTATGGAAGTCCTACTTATGTATGCTTGGGATGAATACCATGCTTATGTATAAAATGCCATGTTTACCTTATATATCACGATCATGCAAACTCTATGGATTAGGATGATTGCCTATGCAAACATGTCATGTTCAATGAATATAATGCAATGCTTACCTTATATGCCATGATCATGCAAGCACTAGAAATAAGAATGATGTTTTGTAAGTAGGTCATGTTCTATGAAGGAAGATGCATGTTATGTTATAAAGGAAGATGCATGTTATGTTTATGAATGGAAGTACATGCTATGTTTTATAAATAAAGATGCATGTCATGTTTATGAATAACGGCACGGTCGATGGTCGACGGTACGATGGTACGACGGTCATGAGGACCTGTAAATGGGCCGGTAAATGGGTCGGCAGACGGGCCGGGTCGTTACATATGTTATGTTTATGAATGAAGATGCATGTCATGTTTTATGAATAAAGATGCATGCCATGATGTATGAATGATGAAGCATATGAAGTATTTTACTTTATAAATGGGCTTGTACCAGACCGAAGTATGGGTCCAAGGGATGGGCACCTTAAGAACGCCCCGGTTCTGGACTACCGACTATGCTGTCCACGGTTCTGGCACTACCAAAGCTGTGCAACAGGGATGGGCACCTTAAGAACGCCCCAGTTCTGGGACTACCGACTATGCTGTCCTTACCCTAGTAGGTCGGGACTCGCTACCTCGTATTTACTAAGGGATGCGCGCTTATGATGTATGTATGTGGTACAAGCCGGGGACCCCCAATGATGTTATGATGATGTTTAAGTATTTAAAAGTATGATTTTAAAACTTAAGCATGCTTATGTATATGCATTTGACTCATGCATCCATTCATGATATGTACGTATGCTTATGTTATGTTAAGAACCATGCTATGCTTATGTTATGTTAAGAACCATGCTATGCTTATGTTATGTTAAGAACCATGCTATGCTTATGTTATGTTAAGAACCATGCTATGCTTATGTTCTGTTAAGAACCATGCTATGCTTATGTTATGATAAGAACCATGCTATGCTTATGTTATGTTAAGAACCATGCTATGTTTATGTTATGTAATGTAGTATGTCATGCTAAGAATGTTTATTATGTTATGTTCACTATGTTTATGTCCATGCCAAGTATTATGTCATGCTATGAATGTTTACGATGTTTATGTCTATGCCAAATATTATGCCATGCCATGAATGTTTATTATGTTTATGTTTATGCCATGCTACAAATGTTGATTATGTTTATGTTCATGCCATGTCAAATGTATGCTAAGTGATCATAAAGGCTTATGTTCTCAGTAAAGCACTAAGTCGGTTAATGTTTCATGTGCTCATGATTAAGTGATGAATGGTTTTAGTGAGTAGGAAAGAGTCTTACTAAGCCTGTGTGCTTATAGTCTTATTTCCTTATACCGCAGATCACGCAAGGGGATAGTAAGGAAGCAGCAGGAGGGTAATAAAGCATGTGTGTGATAGTGACTTGGCCAAGGAACAATATGGTTGCTCATTTTATGATAGAACTTTACCTTTACTATTTATGTGCTTGAATGGTGACTTATGTGACTCTATGACATGGTGCTAAGTATGACATGATGCTAAGTATGACATGATATGATGCTAAGTATGAAGTTAATATGCCAAGTTCCCATGTCATGATGTTAGGAATGGTAGTAGGTGCATGTAGGTGTATGTTTAAAGTTTTCCGCTGCATTATGATGTCCACCTGCCCTACTCATGTTAACGTAACGCCGCTTTATGAAAAGAAAAAAAAAGCGGGCGTTACAGTTAGTGCAGTGGAAAATAGAAAGAACAAAAATAACGACAACACAAAATGCACATGGGATTTACTTGGTTCCCAACCCCCCAAGGTCAGTACATCCAAGGCCTAAGCACGGCAATGCCCATCCACTATTGGTCTCCTTTCCGGACCTTCCGGAGGCAGAGAAACCCGTCTTACAGTGCACAGTTACAATCACAAAGATAGATTAAAATTGATTGCGGAAATAAAATTCAAAACAACAGAGTCGAAGACTCGGCCGATCTGGATCTCCGAAGTGCCGCGCAATTCCTCCCGGAGCCTCCTTGGTCGCAGAGCTTCGTCGTCAGCGTGTTTCTTCTGTTTGGAGTGCTCAGAATGATTCTAGACGTTGTGTCCTGAGCTGAGGGGTTGATGCCCCTTTTATAGGCTTCATTAGGGCGCCTTTGAGGTGCCTCAATGGGCTTGGTCAAACTTTATCTCCGCGTCAAACTCACCGCAGCAGATAAGGCCTCTGACCAGGGCGCCCTGGACCTCCCAGGTGCCTCAATGAACCCAGTCAAAGCTTATCTCTGCTTCGAACTCGCAGCAGCAAATACAGCTTTGAACCAGGGTGCCTGTATTGATGGGGGTGCCTGAATGAAGACCTAATTTACCTCCTTTGATTGAGGCGCCTCCTTCAATGGGGGCGCCTGAATGAAGGCCTAGCTTTGCCTCCTTTGATTAAGGCGCCTCTTTCAATGGTGGTGCCTGAATGGAGGCCTGGCTTTGCCTCCTTTGATTGAGGTGCCTCCTTCAATGGGGGTGCCTGAATGAAGGCCTTCGAGTCGTGTTGTGTGTTGTTCGCCTACTTTGTCTTCCATTCTAAGTACCTACAAGATATATAAATACAAATAAAATATATACACAATCTTAACCTTAAGGACTTGGTTCTGACTTCGGATTTCCACGAAACCCTAGGTCAAACCGACGCATGTTCCCACCCCCGGGAACTCGCCTTTCACCTACTCCTTTCAGGAGACGGTTGCCACCCAGTCCATTCAGGTGGACTTTTGCTTAGCCTCTGATACTCTCGGATCTCGAGACGTCCAAACCTCAACCCATCTCTACTTCTGTCCTTAGTCATCGCTCAGCTAGGTTGCTCAATCCCTCAGACCAAGACTTCATGCCCAAACCCTAAGTCCAGGACTTCGGTGCCCAACCCTTGGCCAGATCTTCGTGCCCAATTCCTCGAACCAGGTCTTCGGTGCCCAACTCTCGGCCAGGACTTAGTGCCCAATTCCTCAAACCAGGTCTTCGTGCCCAACCCTCAGTCAGGTCTAAGGTGCCCAGCCCTCGGCCAGGACTTAGTGCACAATCCATGATCAGGACTTCATGCCTAGGTTAACTAGGACTTCGGTTCACATTGTTACTCTTCTCTTGGCATACCCTTCCCTTGTTCAATGTATCACTGACTTAAGCATATTGTCAAACATTGAAACACTTAGAGGAGGACATCACTGATGCAACTTGCACGAACAATACCTTGTGGTGTTCTGGATGGCTGGGGTACTTAGGCATGATTTGGGTGCTACGGACGCCCGACCAAGAAATAAAATCATAATACCTCGCGGTGTTGCGGATGCCCGGGGTACTTAGGCTTGGTCTGGGTGCTACGAACGCCCAACCAGAAATAAAACCCTAATACATCACGGTGCTGCGGATGCCCAGGGTACTTAGGCTTGGTCTGGGTGCTGTGGACGCCCAACCAAGAATAAAACCCTAATACCTAGCGGTGTTGTGGATGTCCGAGATACATAGGCTTGGTCTGGGTGCTGCGGACACCCAACCAAGAATAAAACCCTAATACCTCGCGGTGTTGTGGATGCTTGAGGTACTTAGGCTTGGTCTAAGTGCTACGGACGCCCGACCATTAAATAAAACCCTAATACCTCGCGGTGATGCGAATGCCTGGGTACTTAGGTTTGTTCCGGGTGTTGCGGACGCCCAACCAAGAATAAAATCCTAATACCTCGTGGTGCTGTGGATGCCCGAGGTACTTAAGCTTGGTCTGTGAGCTGCAGACGCCCATCCAAAAATGAAACCCTAATATCTCGCGGCGCTGTGGATGCACGGGGTACTTAGGCTGGGTCTAGGTGTTGTAGACGCCCGACCCAGAGCCAAGCAGACCCTACAACCTCCGACCTCTAATTGAAGGAGGCTAGGGGAAATGTATGAGAAGAAAGATAACATCAGGTATGAAATAGTATTCTCAGTCATGGGAAACATGCATGATATCTGACTAGTGCTCGAAGCGCATACATGTCAAAGGTAACATGTGTCTCCCTTCATTTCTGTGGGGAATACATTGACAAGGAAATCTCAAGGAATGACAAAAAAATAGGGGATACAATCAGTAGACCCGGTAGGGGAGACCACTCCCTCCCCGAACTCTCCTCTGTCACCTCATAATCCCCACCTGGTCGCTTAGCTCGAAACTGTCTTCCGGTGGCGGGTGAGTGCGGAGTCATCTTTCTTATGGTCTTGACGCCTGAGTCTTCAGCCGTGGCTGGTATTTCTTGGGCCTCCATTCTTATGACCACTCATAGGAAACAGGAATGACTTATGGTACATAGGGTAAAGGGGCGAAGCAGTTCCATTCAATGACCCCGATGACTTCATACATTCAACTCCTCCTCGGATGGAAACCTACTCCACGCTACCCAGCTCACACTTAGAAACAAAGATGAATCACAAAATACAAAAGGAGGAAAAGAAAAGCAACGGCTACTACTCCTCCTTGTATGGCAACCTATTCCATGTCGTCCAACTCCCATTTAGAAACAAAGATGAATTGCAAAATACAAAGGAAGGAAAAGAAAATCAACGGATACAACTCCCCCTCGGATGGCAACCTACTCCATGCCTGACTGACACCTGGGGTGGACGGGCTTCCAATGCCCAAAACTCGGGGAATGGAGCAATCAGGAGGTGGTGAGCATTTGAGATGGACAGGAGATGAACCACCAGGAGACACTATTTGATATAAAACTCGACAGAGTTTGCTATGCTCTCGGGTGAAATAAATATCATCTCTGCTATGCACTCCGGTGAAACATCTGATGTCTTTTCTAGACTCTCCGGTGAAACATGTGGTTCCATCTCCGTTGCGCTCTCCAGGGAACGATGTGACATCATCTCTGCTATGCTCCCCGGTGATGCAAATAACCCTAGTCAGAAGGGGGAATGGTAGAGGATTTACTGGAATGTTGAAAGCTTTACAGGTAATCTAGAAAGCACCTGGCTTCGCTTATGCTAATGAGGCTTCACGTCCCTCTAGGCAGCGAACCTCTTCCCTCTCAGACCTCGCCTCTAGGTTGCGACCTCTTTCTCCTTCCCTGCTCATGGGTTCTCACAAGAGGATGAAGGAGAGATGAAGGGGGAAGAACGGTGTGGCCTCCCACCTTTATAGTGATAGTCGGCCTTTCACAGTTAATGAGGGCAGTGCAAGGGTCGTAACGGGCGCCAATCCTGAAGCATCACCTCCTTTATGTCGCCATCAATGGATATGCTTCTGTGGCACCTCTAAAATCATGAACCTTTATGGATTACTCTAAGAGATCACTTGGGGCCCGGAGACGACTGTTTGGATTCTGTGAACTCACCAAACACTCAAGAAGAGAAGGAACCAATACGGGTCCCACAGATGCATAGCTCCCGGCCGGGCAATTGGACTTTCGGAGCTACCATTGGAAGATCGACACCTAAGGTCGAACCCACAAAGCTCCTGAGGTTATCTCGAACCAGGAGATATCTGGCGTTGGGATAGGCTTTGGGTCCCTGACACTAACTTAAGTGGCCGCTGGGGACGAGCATTGGCTCCCTGGCTCCCGTTAAAGAGCCAAGCAAAAAATATACTCAGGACGAAGAGCCCAACAAAAAAGGATACCCAGAGCAATAAGACAAAAAAGGTTTTCATTACGAAGCAAAATGAGTACAGTCGGAAGAAGATAGTAAGCCTTAATAGGAAAAAGGCAAGGTCCAAGAGGGGGGGAATAGCTCTATATTTCCTACAACTCCTTGTGTTTTGGCGGGAGATCCTCCCAGAATCGGCCAATACTCATAAATCTCAGGTTAGCATCTGGCGGCAGGAGTTGGGCCTTCCTTAGCTGGTCGATGGCTCCATGGAAGTCATGCTTCATGCGCTTCATTACAAGGCCAGCCAGGATATCGCCAAATTCATCCAACTCCAAGAACTTGGCCTTAAATTCCACCTCAGCCTCCTTGAGATGGGAGTCCTCGGCCGCCCAGAGATTTTGGCTGCAGCTGCTTCCTGGGCAATCCTTAGTCGAACTACCTCAGAGGACAGTTTGTCCTTGTCTTCCAGGGCTTCTCTAAGTCTTTTCGAAGTAGGTTGGGCTTCTGAGCATGCCTGGGTTGCTTCCTCGTCAAGGTCTATCAAGCAATCAACTGCCTCCATAAGGGTGTCTTCCTTCTGGGCCAACTGGTACGCTTGGTCCTTATTGCGCTCATTCAGCTGCTAGGTCGAAGTATCTAGGCGTCAGATATCCCTCAACAGCTTCTCCTACATCGCATGAAGTCGGTCCTGCTCCTGAGTCACCCGGAGCAGGTCATCTATTAGGGGCACAACTCTCTGGGATATCAAACGTTCCCAGTGCTGGGAACTCTGTAGGGAAGACTCCATGGACAGCAGGGTGTCTAGCTGATGCTCCACCTTCGCATGGAGAGCTCTGCTGGCTCCCGCCTGCATGAGTCCCACCCTATGCTCATGGTCAGCGGCGACCTCTACTCTCAATGCTCGGCGAATATAGGTCTCGATCTGCGTCCAGGCATACAAGTGGTGGCCGGTTGTCAGACAGTCTTTAGCCGCCTATCATGATGCAAAGGAGTTATAAAGCATAAAGGGAAACAACCTATGGGCCTGGAATACTTACCTTCAAAAGGGACTCACGGAGGATAGATAGAGGCCCAGCGGAGACCCGCACGACTTCCCCTCCTGGGACCCCTTAACTTCTCGGGGGGTCAACCCAGCTCACAGAGGGTGAGGGGTCCCTACGCGGAGGGATTGGCTGAATAGCGGAAGCCCCAGGTGGCATCGTAGAGGGGCCAGAATCAGCCTCCTCCGAACTAGAGGCCCCCTCGGGGGAAAGGCCCTCGGCGGGAACCTCCTTAAATTGAACCGGGGGGAAAGAATGTATGGCGGCCTCCGAGGACGCAGCAAGCCTCTTGCGGAGGAGGTTAAGCTACATCCGAGGGTGGGCAGGAAATGCTTTCTTACCTTTCGGGGCCTTGGAAGGATCGACCGAGGAGGAATCAAGGGCCTAGCCACCTATCTCCGTAGAGTCAGTCAGCTGGGAAGGTGGAAATAGTGGCGCGACATCCTCATCCTCGGAGGTAGGAATGCCTTCCTCAAGGATGGAAGGGAGTGTGCTCGGGCTGAGGGGGCGCAACCTTTTCTGTCTTAGAGGTAGGCCTTTCGGGATTCTTCTCTTATGCCGCCCAGAGAGTGGGGGCCTTTGCGGGCCGGCAAGAGGCGATGACCACCTGGCGGCCTCCCCTGTATGGATTATAGCAGGAGGAGGATCAATCCATGAAGGAGCGCCAGTCACCGGGCTGGCAGACAGTTTTGCACATACTAATATAAACATGCAACAGTGTTGTTGTGATTCGCTTTCAAAATGTAGATGTTCATAGAAAAAGATAAGTCTTTTAGTATACATCCTAACAAGCCTCTCTGATCCTCGTCCGAATAGATGATTGAGCAACCATAGTCACCAGAATTGTAACGACCCGGAAAATTCTCTTAATATTTCCTTAAAATATTAAGCATGGCTAGATAATTTTCTGAGGAACCTAGAAATATTAATGCGAACTTGGGCCTAGAAAATCTATGATTTCTCATTTAAATTGGGAAAAAGGGCACTAATGGGCCATATATGGGCTTTTTAGTACCATAATTATTGGTGGATTTTAGATGAAAATTAGTATAAATATAAAGAGATTTTAATAAGAAATATTAACATAATTATGGGGGAATTTTTAAGGGATTTTTGAAAATACTAGGAAAAATAAAATAAAATAAGTGGAAAAAATTATGCATCTACCAAGGATTGAACCTTGGACCTCTTGTACAACCATGTATGCTTTAACCAACTCATCTAGCAAGGGAATGTTATGAGGGAATGAAGTGGATATTGGTTAAGGCTTAGAAGAAGATGAAGGGTCATGGAGAGACTCTTCATTTACCTCATTAATGGGTTATAAAGAGGGGGGGTTTGGGAGTTACCTCTTCCTTCCATCACTTTGCATTTTCTTCCTCCTCCTTCCCTCATCCTAGCCGAACACCAAAGGAAGGGTTTCTCCTTGGAAAAGCTTCACAAGAGGGTCTCATCTACAAGATCTAAGGGTTTTCCAAGGATACAAGGACAAGGGGGTTCAAGTGTCAAAGATTTTCCAATTTTCTTCTCCTTCAAGGTTCGAAAAATCAAGAAACCCAAGGTAATACTCCCTCACCTGTGGTATAATAGTTCCTTATGTTTTAGTATGATTTATTGGTTGGTTTTTGGGACTTGAGGTTTAAAGAAACAAAATCAAGCACCCTAGAATACCCTAGGGTTTCGGCCAACATCAAGAACCCATGTGTAGGGTTGGGTTTAAAACCTCAAGTATATGTTTTATGTTTTATCATGATATAAGGGAGATGGAGGGTGTTTATGTGAATGTTTCACATGGCCTAGAGACCCTATAGGTTTCGGCCAAGTACCCTAATATGATGGAAAGTTAGGACTTATTTCAAGTAAGGGCCCCAATGGCCCTATGGTAAGGTATGGTTGGTGTTTAAGCAATTGATTTGGGGTTTTAATGGAATATCTCCATGCCCCCATGGCCTTGAAGTTTTGGCCAAGAGCAAGACTAGGGTTAAAGGATTAGGGTTGGTCTTAAGTATGAACTCAAATGTTTCCTATGGCCTAGCATGAATGTAGGAGATGTTGTTTGGGAAGTTAGGTGAAGTTTCATGGACCTATGGTTTCCTTGGGGCTTTCGACCAAGGATCTAACCTAGGGCTAGGGTTGGGTTAAACCTACCAAGATGCTTGGGTATAGGTTATTAAGATGTATGTTTAAGTAAGGCGGAAGAATTCTATGTTAACCAAACCCTTAGTTTATATGCCATGAAATATATGTTAGGTCATAAAATGTTTAGACATGTGCCATGATTTATGAATGATATGTATGTATGCCATGTCTTATGAATGATATGTATGTATGCCATGTCTTATGAATAAATTGTATGTATGCCATGCTTTATGAATGATGTGTACATATGTCATGTCTAAGAATGAAAATGATGAATGAAGTTTAAGTATGATGAATGAATGAATATGCTATGAATGATGATGCCTTTAAGGCATAACGATGATGTTAAGTATGATGAATGAATGAATATGCTATGAATGATGATGAATGAGAAAGCATGTGAAAGCATTTTATTTTATTTTATTTTATGGGCTTGTACCGGACCTAAGTAAGGTCCACGGTTCTGGACTACCGATGAAGCTGTCCACGGTTCGGGAGTACCGATGAAGCTGTCCTTACGGTTCGGGACTACCGATGAAGCTGTCCTTACCCTAGTAGGTAGAGATTAGCTACCTCATATTTACTTTGGGATGCGCGCATATGATGAATGAATGTGGTACAAGCCAGGGCCCAATGAATGTTATGA
This sequence comes from Boesenbergia rotunda, assembly GCA_024364735.1. Taxonomy (NCBI): domain Eukaryota; kingdom Viridiplantae; phylum Streptophyta; class Magnoliopsida; order Zingiberales; family Zingiberaceae; genus Boesenbergia; species Boesenbergia rotunda. The sequence goes on from JAGFNQ010004673.1 coordinate 216,447, forward strand.
TTATGTTAAAGTATTTAAAAGCATGTTTTTAAAGATTAAGCATCCTTATATATATATATGCAATTGCCACATGCATCCATCCATGTTATGCATTATATTTATGATAAGAATATTATGCAAAGTAAGTTTATGCAAGGCATGTTTATGCAAATGATTTTATGTATGTTCATGCTAATTGATGATGCCATGATTTAATTATGTTTATGCTAAGTTAGAATGCCATAATTTTATTTATGTTCATGCTAGTTTTATGATGCCATGATTTAATTGTATTTATGCTAAGTTAGGATACCATGATTTTATTTATGTTCATGCTAGTTTTATGATGCCATGATTTAATTAGGTTTATGTTAGGTTAGGATGCCATGATTTTATTTATGTCCATGCTTATTTATGATGACATGATTTAATTATGTTATGTTAAGTTAGGATGCCATGATTCTACTTGTGCCCATGCTAATTTTTGAAGCCATGATTTAATTAGGTTTGTGCTAAGTTAGGACGCCATGATTTTATTTAGGTTCATGCTAAGAATGTGTATGAGGTTATGTTTATTATGTTATGTCTATGCCAAGTATTATGTCATGCTACGAATGTTTACGATGTTTATGTCTATGCCAAGTATTATGCCATGCCATGAATGTTTTTATGGTGATGTTTATGCCATGCTACGAATGTGATTAAGTTATGTTCATGCCATGTCGAATGAATGCTAAGTGATGAAAAGGCTTATGTTCTAAGTAATGCTATGCTAAGTGATGAAAAGGCTTATGTTCTAAGTAAAGCGCTAAGTATGTTAATGTCTTATGTGCTCATGATTAAATGATGAATGGTTTTAGTGAGTAGGAAAGAGTCTTACTAAGTCTGTGTGCTTATAGTCTTATTTCCTTATACCGCAGATCACGCAAGGGGACAGTAAGGAAGTACCAGGAGGGCATTAAAGCATGTGTGTGATAGTGACTTGGCCAAGGAGCAATATGGTTCTCGTCTTATGATAGAACTTTACCTTTACTATTATGTGCTTGAATGTGACTCTATGACATGATGCTAAGTAGGACATGATGCTAAGTATGACATGATGCTAAGCATGACATGATGCTAAATATGACATGATGCTAAGTATGACATGATATGATACTAAGAATAAAGTTAATATGCCAAGTTCCCATGTTATGACGTTAGGAATGGTAGTAAGTGCATGTAGGTGTAAGTTAGAGGTTTCCGCTGCATTATGATGTCTACATGCCCTTAGTATGTTACGTAACGCCGCTTTACGAATGAGAAAAAAAAAGCGGGCGTTACAAGTTGGTATCAGAGCAGTAACCATCTCACTACACACACATCAAGCCCTCTTCCTGCCACTTCCAAGTAAGTACCTCTTTACATATCTTATAGTAGTACGATGTTTTATGATTTTAGGATATGCAAGTATGAACGATAGTTATGATGAAAAGTACCTTAGGATATGTAATGATGAACGATATTTTATCTTCTTTAGGAATTAAATAATTAGAATGAGGTAGGGGTAGGAGAAAGCGAGTTGCGTGTGTCGTTCTCTGTATATATTTGCGAGTTGAAAAAAAAATAGTGTTGTACTGGCTGAGTCGGTTTGATACTAACTATGTCATTTTTGTTTCAATTCCAAATGTTGCATGAGAATGTCACTGAGAGGTGCCGCGAACTGATGGAGCGGATAGAGGAGTTTGGTTACAGTCCGACCCTTGGGATTCATGGCAACATAGGGTTTTTGAATTGACTATTCTGGAAACTGGAGCGGGAAGGGTTTCTAGTCATGGATGATCATAGGATCGGAGCTCTGCTTCGTTCACTGCCCAATCGGGTGAGAGAGGTTGCTCATCAAATCTGGGGGCAGCACGGATGCCGTATCTCATATACGGAATTATGTAGGCAGCTTCTCCGCCATGAGTTTCTGGAAGATCTGGGGGACTCGGAGGAGGAGCCCGAGATGTACGAGGAGGATCCTGAGCCGCTAGAGGAGGATCCCGAGATGTACGAGGAGGATCCCGAGCCATTCGAGGAGGATCCCGAGATGTACAAGGAGGATCCCGAGCCATTCGAGGAGGACCCCGAGATGCTCGAGATGTTTGAGGAAGACCCGATGAGCTGTAACGCCCCAAAATTCCCATTTTTAGTTCTTAAAGTCCTTAGAATTATTTAAAAATGGTTTAGAAATATTCTAGACATTTTTAGGGATTTTTAGAATATTTTTATGGAATTTTCCGAGTCCGTTTAGTATTTTAAAAAGGAAGAAAAAAAAAGGAAAAAGGAAAAACCACTTAAGGGCAGCCGATAGTTCGAACCCGCGACCACCCCGAAACCAGAAACGAGCGCGACCAGCTGGGCTAGGGTATCAAGCACAACAAGGGATGGAGAGAAGTATATTTAAGGGGTAGTTAGGTCGATCCGCCCCATAGGTATAAATAGATTATTAAAGAGAGAAGTTTTATTTTCTCTCAAACCCTCTCCCTCTCCCAAGTTGCGCCGACCCCTCTCCCTCTCCTCTCTTGTGCGCACGCCACACCAAGCCCTAGAGGGCCGGCCAAAGCTCTCCTCCAAGAGATATTCCTATATTCGGGATCCCCGCGACGAGAGGAACGCGTAGGCGCGAAGAATTCTCCGAGATCTCAAGTTTCTCCCGAACCTCCGACGCCGTTCTTGGTTGTAAGTCCAAGATATCAAGGTAAGTACTGCTCACCTGCAGTAAGAGGCGGTTTTTCCACAAGAATTTCCCTTAAAAGTTTTTAAAAGAGATATTTCCTTCTTGTTAAGATTTTTGCATGTGATCTTAGTTCATTATATGCTTATATATATTGTATTGAGTACCCTATATGAGGTTAGGGTCCAAGAAAAGCTATGAGAAAAGAAAAGAGAAGATAAAGATAAGAAAAGAAAAGGCCAAGGCCTTAAGAAATCCCCAAAAGTCAAGACTTAGGGATTTTAGCACGCAAGGTGCTCGAGAAAATGCCAAGGCATTTACAGATAAGAAAGAAAAGAAAGAAAAGCTATTTTATTTTCTAAGGCCAGTACCCGGCGTCCAAGGGCGTCGTTAAAGAAATTCAGGTGTCCAATTCCAAGGTCTTGGCCCTGGTAGACAAGGTCTGCTCTATTAGGATTGGTGGCTCGCTACCCCAACCTTTTAGGGAACGCGCATATGAGATGGTACTTACGTCTTCAGTGGATCCAAGTGATTATTATTTTCAAGTATATGCTTTAGCAAAGTTTCGAAAGTTTAAGAAAGTTTTCAAAAGTTAAAGAATAGCTAAAGTTTCAAGTTGAGCCAAGAAAAGTAAATTGAGATTTATTATTGCTTGAGTATGCATGTTTTGAGTTATACATGTTCTTAGTTTTCTTTCAAGCATATTAGTATCTCATATGATTTTCATATTGTTCTAGAAGCATGTTTGCACATTTCGAGATTTTGTGAGCTAGATAGTACTTACTAAGCTTTTTGCTTACTAGATGCATTTCCTCTTATTGCAGATAAAGGTAAAGGCAAGCAATTCTGAAGGAAGGCGACGAGGCGGTGCTGAGAAAAGTGTGTGTGGTGGCTGATTTTGGAGAGATCTTTGAGACGAGACAATTTAACTATTTAAATTACAATGTTATAGTTTATTCAGATTTCAAGTTCTTGTTTTATGGAGTTAGCGAACATATAAGTTTTGGGATAGTTTTACATACTCAATTTCTTAGAGTATAGGTTCCATGTTATTTCTTTTAGCCTACATATTCTTATGATTGCATTGGATGAGTAGAAATGTGAGTAATTGGAGATATTGATACTTTGTTAGAGAAATAGATGCATGTGCCATGATAGTATCAATTTCTCCTTGAATCAAGTTTTTACTTCTTAAATATGTTTAGAAAAGTTGCATTCACATTTCATAATGCTTTAGCAAGGTTATAGAACATGTATTTGGTGTTAGGAATGCATAGGAGTCAAGATTGGTACAAACTTTAGTGTTAAAGTTCATATAACTTGAATAGTTTATTTTCTTCCGCAAAAGTCCTAATTCCAAGTTTATGGATTGATTTTGTTTGGCTAAATTGTTTAGAAAACTGGCATAGAGTATAGAAATGGTATCATAGTTTTATATGGCTCGAAAATACATGATTGGTGGACCTTTGAAGCAAGTGCCGAAACCTGAATTTTAGATTTCAGGCCTATCAGTCGACTGATACAGTATCAGTCGACTGATACCCGAAAGTTGAGTTGGGCGAGGCAAGTTTCAATAAGTTTCATCTTAGGAGTTTTTGAGAAAGAAAGTGTGACATGGTATCATGCATGACTATTAGAGTTGGTATATCATAGATAGATTTAAATTGAGAAGAAAAAAAAAAGATTTCCGCATTTTTAGTCATGCATCAGAAACTGAGAAGTAGAGAAAAGTAACGATCCGTCTAAGGTAGAAGAAGGCGGGTCGCTACATGAGCGAGGACGATCTCGAGGGGTTCGAAGAAGACCCCGAGATGCTGGAGATGTTTGAAGAAGACCCCTGGATGCTCGAGGAAGACCTTGAAGGGGCTGATGAGGTTCCTGAGATAGAGGAAGAGGATCCGATGGAGACAGTGGAAGACCCTGAGGCAGGCCAGGGAGAGATGAACGAAGGAGGGGCAGTGACCGCCATGATGTTCTTTGTTATGGGCATGATGGCAGCCCATCTATTTCATTGAGTTCGGTTAGTGTTGTGAACCAATAACGTCTAAGCTGGTCTTAATACAAGTTGTCGAGAGTGTGTTTTAACCTTATATTCATGAACCTGATATTGATATTAACAATGAGGGACCTATCATATCACACAATGGTATCAAATTATAGGAAGCAAATGATAATAATATGAGAGAAGGTACTAATATAAGATTATTATCAATATAACCATACTAATTCCTTATCATATAAGTATTGTCATAATTCACCTATCATATAGTTTTTTTTAGGAGCCTACATACAGGTTGACATGTATCATCTCAACCTATTGTTGGGACCGGGTGCATATCGACAAGGATACGGGTTCGTAAAATTTTAAATTTTACGTGCAGCGGAAGAATTAACATAAAATAATTTCTTAAATTATTTTAATCACGTATCTAGCATGCAACCTTATGGTGTGTGGACATAATCATAAAATAAAACTTTGCGAAAAAGTAAACTAATTTACCAAGTACCTCACGTAACTCGAAGTAAGGGACGAGATCCAACCGTAGCGTCCCTTGGAAGCTTCGCCTCTATTCGCGTCCACGCCGAGTTCTCTTCGGGATGACTTCGCAAAGTCACGAATTTTGTGCCAACGAGAACTACTAGATTCTCTAAAGGCACAACTAGAAGAACAAGAGAAAAGATAGGAAACTAACCACCAAGATTCGGAATCTCAATTCCGGGAAGGGAAGGAAGGAGACGCGATCTGCTTCTTCTTCTTCGGGGTCTTCTTGGTGGATGAAGCTCACGCCCACCTTGGGAGTTGCGCCGGCCCTAGGAGAGGAGAGAGAGAGCCGGCCCTAGAGAGAGAGGCGCCGGCCCTAGAGAGAGAGAGAGAGGCGTGTTGAGAGAGAGAGAGAGGAGCAACTAATCTCTTGATTAATTGATTGGAATTAAGGGCTTGCCTTTGGTTCCTTTATATAGTTGCTTCTCCCTTGCCAAGTCTCCTCTTTAACGGAATTATTCCATAAGAAATTTATCCTATAAATTCTCTTATTAATTATTCCGTTTAAGCCAAGTTTTATTATAACTAACTTTATAATAAAACAAATACTTCTTCTCCTTTTATTATGGAATAAATTTTATAAGAAATTTATAAACTTTCTTGTTATGGAAAAATCAATTTATAATTGATTTTATAATATTAAAATAAACCATTCCATGGATCATTTTAATTTCCATAAAAAGAATAAACTTCTAAAAATTTATTTATATAAATTTCTTTATATAAATATATTTATCCATAAAATAAATCCTTCTCTCTTTTTAATTATGGAATAAAATTTGTATAAGATTTTCTTATCATGGAAAAATTAATTCATAATTGATTTTATAAATTAAAATTAAACCAATTCATGGTTCATTTTAATTTCCATAAAAAGAATAAATTTCTACAAATTTCTTTATAAATCTTTTTATATAAATTTCTTTATATATCAATTTATTTATCCATAATTTTATAAAACAAATCACGCTAGATTTATTTTATTAATTAAACCAAATAAATTGGTTTATCCCCTTTATTATGGCCGGCCAAACCAAAGGGGTTTGGCACCCTCTTTGGCCGGCCAAACCGGGCCGAACCGATCGCGAATTAAACTCATTTAATTCGCCCGATAAGCCTTCAATAGACTTAGCCATTTTAAGCTTCCATTGCGCCTCTGATTAATTCAGATTTTACTTATTTCTCTTGATTGGAAAATTCAATTTTCAACTCATTTTAAATCCCTCGGATTACTCATAGTGCGTGTGACTAAATAGGCTTTCGATTTCTGTTGGCCGTCTATAATCAACTAATTATAGAACGATCATGAGTGGCACCTAGTAGTACATCATGACCCCCAATTAATCGAAAGATCAACGGTTGACCTCAGAGAGAATTCTGAAACCCTTCAGCAGCTCTAATGAATCGTGCCTCATTCCCTTCACCATCTTATACCCACTTGATTCAGGACATGGTCTGTTTGTGTCAGTCCCCACTAGACTGACTACGTCACACCTAGCCCAAGTAATGTCTTTCTCGTCCTTTGAATTTCTAATTACTCTCATGTATTTTAGAGACTCGCACTCTAAACATGATATGCTCTGGCCAGAGGCTTTGAGTAACAATCCGACGATAGGCCTTGGTATACATCTCCTCGCAAGGAGTGGTGAATCCTTTGTAGGTTGTTCAAACATCTTCGGGCACTTCGGCTTATACCCAATCATCCTGGGTCCACACCTCCTTGGAGATGCTTGCTTAAGATGTTAAAGTATAAGTCTCCATGACCAAGATGACTTGAACACCGCAAGTCAAAGGAACATCGCACTTAAGCCGCAGTAAGAACTTCATTGACATATCTATATAGATAACCATATGAAGTCTTACAGCTAGTCACTCCAATGAACTAGTTCCCTTAACTAGCATCCATGTTTATCTCCGGACATCCCAATGTCACCAGCCAGTGAGAATCAGCTGATTAGAGAATAACCCATGCTAGTCTCAACAGAATTGATAGTGTCCGTATTTATCAATTCATCGACTAGGGATATTTTCAATACTTCACATTTGCACATTTAGAGATAATCACTAGTTGTGATCCCATCACAAATTCTCTTATACTGTGAGTTGTATTGCGGACATTCAGTAGATGAGTTTAAGATCCCAATCAAATACACAAACATGTATACTCAAATAGTGAATTATCATTTATTAAAATAAATGTTTACAATCATAAGGCGATTGCCTTAGGACACTTCTCTCATATCACTAACACCTATAAGTTATCACCTATACATATTATTCCATAAGCAAATTATAGGTATTATACCTATAATTTATATGATAAATAACTATAATTTATGATATTATGTATAACCTATAGTATAGTCTCATGTAGGGAATTATTTGATAGCCTACATACATAAGATCATAACACTCTCACCTATGTTAGCGTATAGTATTAGTTCCATTATACTAATACTAATATAATCAATGGTATAAGTCATACGGCATAACCGAAAATGATACGCATAGGATAGTGTCCTAATTATAATAACTATATAATTATGATATATGCATATAATTACAGCATAGAGCTATTATTGATACTGGTATTACTAGCTCAATTATATACTAAGGAGATAATCAGACTTCATGAAGTTCCCAAGACCATCATCTCAGATAGGGATGGTCGCTTTACTTCGCATTTTTGGGAGTGTATTCAGAAGTCTCTTGGCACTAAATTGCAATTTAGCACCGTCTTTCACCGCAGACTGACGGGCAAACTGAACGGGTGAATCAAATACTAGAAGATATGTTGAGAGCTTGTGCCCTGGTTTTCAAAGGAAGCTGGTGTCGATATCTATGTTTAATGGAATTCACATACAACAATAGCTACCAAGCTACTATTGGAATGGCACCTTATGAAGTATTGTATGGGAGGAGATGTAGGTCTCCGATCTGTTGGTATGAGGGTGGTGAAAAGAAGGAAATGGGGCTCACAACGGATGTCATAGACAGCACCACCGAGCTATACAGAATATTCGACAACGGATAGAAACTGCTCAGAGCCGACAGAAGAGTTATGCCGATGTTCGGCGCAGACCACTGGAATTTAATGTCGGAGATTGGGTGTTTCTCAAAGTGGCTCCTATGAAGGGGGTGACAAGATTTGGGAAGAAAGGAAAACTAAGTCCGCGCTATGTGGGGTCATACTTGATTCTGAAAAGAGTCGGTAAAGTGGCATATGAGCTAGAGCTGCCTCCAGAGATGTCAGCTATCCATAACGTATTCCATGTGTCCCTGCTTAAAAAGTGTATCCCAAATATGGACCAAGTGATCGAGCCACAGACAGTACAAGTGCAGGAGGACCTAAGCTATGAGAGCAGACCCATTCAGATTTTGGATAAGGAAGTCAAGAAGCTGAGGAGTAAGGAGGTACCCTTAGTCAAGGTCCTATGGCAAAGTCAACGGTTCGAGGAAGCTACCTGGGAACGCGAGGACGACATGAGGCGCAAGTACCCGGAGCTATTCTAAGTTCGAGGACGAACTTTCACGAGGTATGGGGGATTGTAACGACCCAGAAAATTCTCTTAATATTTCCTTAAAATATTAAGCATGTCTAGATAATTTTCTAAGGAACCTAGAAATATTAATGCGAACTTGGGCTTAGAAAATCCATGTTTTCTCATTTAAATTGGGAAAAAGGGCACTAATGGGCCTTATATGGGCTTTTTAGTACCATAATTATTGGTGGATTTTAGGTGAAAATTAGTATAAATATAAAGGGATTTTAATAAGAAATATTAACATAATTATGGGGGAATTTTTAAGGGATTTTCGAAAATACTAGGAAAAATAAAATAAAATAAGTGGAAAAAATTGTGCATCTACCAAGGATTGAACCTTGGACCTATTGTACAACCATGTATGCTTTAACTGTAACGCCCCAAAATTTCCACTTTAAGTCCTTAAAGTCCTTGAAATTAGTTAGATTTGTTTTAGAAATATTCTAGATATTTTTAGGAATTTTTAGAATATTTTTAGGGAATTTTCCGAGTCCGTTTAGTATTTTTATTAAAAGAAATAGAGTTTTCGGCAAAAAGTTGCCTGGATGAGTTTTGAACCCGAGACCTCCCGTGGGATCAACGACTTAAGTTGGTCGGGTTAACCAGGAGCCCCAGCAGGGGTGTGCTGAAAGAAAATAGAGAAATATTAAGTTAAGTTATAAAGTTGGACTTAAATACCCTAAGTATAAATAGATCATTAAAGAGAGGAATTTTATTTTCTCTCAACCTAAACCCTCTCTCCTCGCCCAAGCCCTCACGCCGACCCCCCCCCTCT
>JAGFNQ010004673.1:230278-252412 GCA_024364735.1 Boesenbergia rotunda
CGTGGGTATACAGATGCCAGTTTCCAGACAGATAAGGATGACTCAAAATCTCAGTCCGGATACGTATTTATTTTGAATGGAGGCGCAATAAGTTGGAAAAGTTCCAAGCAAGACACTGTAGCGGATTCTACCATGGAAGCGGAATATATTGCAGCTTCGGAAGCAGCAAAGGAAGCAGTCTGGATCAAGAAGTTTGTCTCAGAACTTGGTGTGGTTCCAACCATTGATGAAGCAATACCGGTTTACTGCGACAACAATGGAGCTATTGCACAAGCAAAGGAACCAAGGTCTCATCAGCGATCCAAACATGTGCTTCGCCGCTATCATCTGATCAGAGAGATTATAAGTAGGAATGATATACAAATTGAGAAAATTCCCACTAAAAGGAATTTAGCGGATCCTTTAACTAAGGCCTTGCCTCAAAGCAAGTTTGAGGATCATGTTAGAGCCTGTAGTATTGGGTAACGTAGCGATTGGCATTAGGCCAAGTGGGAGTTTGTTAGTGATATGAGAGAAGTGTCCTAAGGCAATCGCCTTATGATTGTAATCATTTATTTTAATAAATGAATATTCACTATTTGAGTATACATGTTTGTGTATTTGATTGAGATCTTAAACTCATTTACTAAATGTCCGCAATACAATTCACAGCATGAGAGAATTTGTGATGAATTCACAACTAGTGATTATCTCTACATGTGCAATTGTGAAGTATTGAAATTGTCCCTAGTCGATGAATTGATAAATACGGACACTATCAATTCTGTTGAGACTAGCATGGGTTATTCTCTAATCAGTTGATTCACACTGGCTGGTGACATTGAGATGTCCGGAGATAAACATGAATGCTAGTTAAGGGAACTAGTTTATTGGAGTGACTGGCTATAAAACTTCATATGGTAGTCTATATATAGACATGTCAGTGAAGTTCTTACTGCAGCTTAAGTGCGATGTTCCTTTGACTTGCGGTGTTCAAGTCATCTTGGTCATGGAGACTTATACTTTGATATCTTAAGCAAGCATCTCTAAGGAGGTGTGGACCCAGGATGATTGGGTATAAGCCGAAGTGACCGAAGATGTTTGAACAGCCTACAAAGGATTCACCACTCCTTGCGAGGAGATGTATACCCGAGGCCTATCGTCGGATTGTTACTCGGAGCCTCTGGCCAGAGCATGACATGTTCAGAGTATGAATCTCTTAAATACATGAGAGTAATTAGAATCCGTAAGACGAGAAAACGTTACTTGGGCTAGGTGTGACGTAGTCAGCCTAGTGGGGACTAACACATATAGACCATGACCTGAACCAAGTGGGTATAAGATGGTGAAGGGAATGGGGCACGATTCATTAAAGCTGCTGAAGGGTTTTAGAATTGTTTCTGAGGTCAACTGTTGATCTTTCGATTAATTGGGGATCATTATGTACTACTAGGTGTCACTCATGATCGTTCTATAATTGGTTAATTATAGACGGCCAACATAAATCGAAAGCCTATTTAGTCACACGCACTACGAGTAATCCGAGGGATTTAAAATGAGTTGAAAATTGGATTTTCCAATCAAGAGAGATTAGGTTTGATTGAGCCAAACGATAAGTCGAATCTGAATTTTTCAGAGACGCATCGGAAGCGTAAAATGGCTATGTCTTTTGATGACTTAATAGATGAATTAAATGAGTTTAATTCATTGGGGCATGGCTTGGATGGGCCGGCCAAAGAGGGTCTCCACCCTCTTTGCTTGGTCGGCCACAACAAAGGGAGAGAACCAAATTGTTTGGTTCAATTTATAAAATAAACCAAGTGTGGTTTGTTTTATAAAATTATGGATGATATAAATTTTTATATAATAAACCGAGGTTTGGTTTATTTTTCATGGAAATTAAAATGAACCATGGATTGGTTTATTTTATTTTATAAAATCAATCATGGATTGATTTACCATGATAAAGAAATTTATATATAAAGAAATTTATTTTTCATGGAAATTAAAATGAACCATGGATTGGTTTATTTTATTTTATAAAATCAATCATGGATTGATTTTCCATGATAAGAAAATTTATATGATAAATTTCTTATGAAAATTTATTCCATAAGAAAAAGGAGACTTAGCAGTTGAGAGGCCACTATATAAAGGACCCAAGGCAAGGCTTGGAAATCAATCCAAGAGATCAAGGCATAAGCTCTCTCCCTCTCCTTCTCTCCGCCCCTCTCCCTTCTCTTGTGCCGCCAGCCAAAAGAAGGGTCCCTGCTGCCGTGAGCTACTGCCACCACCGGCCTCCTTCTCCGGCGTCCAAGCTCCGGCCACCAACCACCTCCGGCCACCAAGCTGCTGTCGCAAGGAGAAGAAGTGGGCGCAACTCCTTCCTTCTTTCCGGAATCTTGATTCCGTTCTTCGCTTGGTGGTTAGTCTTCCAACTTCTCTCTTGATATTCTTGTCGTGTATTTGGAGGATCTAGTAGTTCTCGTCGACATGAGACTCATGGCTTTGCGAAGTCATCCCGAAGAAAACTCGGCGTGGACGCGAATAGAGGCGGAGCTTCTAAGGGATGCTTACGGTTGGATCTCGTCCCTTCCTTCGAGTTACGCGAGGTAATACGTAAATAGTTTACGTTTCTGTAAAATTTTAAATATATGATCAGGTCTACACAAGATAAGGTTGCATGCTTAGATGTGTGGTTAAATAATTTGAGAAATTATTTATGCTAAACCTTCCACTGCACGTAATTAATTTTAAAATTACGAACCCGCATCCATGTCAACATGCACCCGGTCCCAACATCCACCTCCTTGAGGTGACTAATCCAAGGATCCACTCTCCTCACTCTCTCATACACTATGAAAGATCTCCTTCTTGAGGTGGAGAAACCTCTTACAAGCTTACAAGAAGAAACTACAAGAGGAAGCAAAATACAATGAAAAATCTTAAAAGATTTACAATAATGTGCTTTCTTTGCTATTCTTGCTTTCTTCAAGCTTGTGATCATATCTAGAACTTTGGAAGTGCAGCAATACTATTGGAAAAGCTTCTCTTGAAATAGCGTGAAAGGTGGAGGAGAAGTGTCGAAGAACTGCTGAAGAGCTGCGCTTCAAACCTGCGTGAAAACCCTATATACCCGACGCCTAGGGTTTCCTAATCGATTACCCAATCGATTACCACGTCAGACTTAGTCGTTCAACGGCTAGTTTTTGAACCTTAATTGATTAGCCAATCGATTAAGAACAGCCTTAATCGATTGCTGAATCGATTCTGCACCTTTCTGTGCTCTCGCGTCGTACTGCTGTAATCGATCAGCTGATCGATTACTGAACCCCTTAATCGATTGACCAATCAATTAAGGGAAGGCTGAATCGATTGCCCAATCAATTCTGCTGCCTTCTGTTCTCACAACTTATTTCTCCTAATCGATTACTCAATCGATCCACACCTTCCTTAATTGATTACCCAATCGATCAAGAAGGCTTTTGTTCACGAGAAACCAAACCCAAATCGATTACCCAATCGATTGAGTCCACCCTAACTTGTGTGCACAAGTCTAGGGTTTCCTTGCCTAACCTTGGTCAACCGTGACCTGTTAGGGCTTCTCTACCAAGCGTCTGGTCAACCCTTTTTACCAACCTGGATTTCTCCTGCCTAGCTCCCAACTAGGACTTAACCTGATTCCTAACCAGGTTTGCCTAACCTTCGAGTTAGATCTAGTCTCTCGGTAGACTTCCACCTTTCCAGCGTGTGATCTCCACGATCCACCTAGACTTTACCTCGTCCCACTAGGTGTGCCTAGTCCCCCTAGGACTTTTCCCATGCCAGCGTGCGATCTCCCAGATCCACCTGGACTTCACCTAGTCCCACTAGGTGTGCCTAGTTCCCTTAGGACTTTTTCTCGTTCCAACGTGCAATCTCCCCGATCCACCTGGACTTCACCTAGTCCCACTAGGTGTGCCTTGTCCCACTAGGACTTTTCCCAATCAAGTCTCCAGTCAACCTTGACCCACTTGACTCACACAATATTCAAACATTGACACATCCAACCTTAAGCTTACCAAGCTTACCAGACATAAACTCACCCGAGCCTAGTCAAACTAGGTTAACCCTGACCTAACCAAGATTGCACTAACAATCTTCTCCTTTTTGATGTTTGACAATATGTTTGAGAATGACTAATCCCTATTACCCTTTCAACCTTCTCCCACTTTGACACACATTAAAAACTCTCCCCGAGAGTCTATATGGTCAAAGGCATGCCCAATGAAAGTCTCATACCTTCCATTTAAACCCATGCTCATTCTTGAGCATTCATCATAATGAAGATTCGCAATCTTTATTCTTTCACTTATCCCAAAAATAAAAATTCAACTACATGCTTTTAAGGAAGACCTCCTCCTCAAAACATGCTCTAACCCTCCATTATTGCACCAACAATGATTTTTAAGTTCCTAAAACTTTAGGAAATCTCAACTCGAGGTTATGAGATTTTGAGATTCAAAACTTGAATCAACATCTCTCCTTAACCTTATAGTTTTCACCGAACCATCTCCCTTTTTGATTTCATACTGAAATTTACCCAAATGTACTTATAAAAGTATTCCAAGGGGCTAGGGATTGGTAGGTTACTCAAAATTAGGTTATCAGACTGAAAACAGATAGTTTCAGTCTCTTCAATCGATTGGTGTTGGGGATCAATCGATTAAACTATGCCTTAATCGATCAGCTGATCGATTAGGACTGCCCTTAATCGATCAACGGATCGATTACGCGAGCTTCTGTGCTCGCAGATAGGATCTCCCAATCGATTGGGTACTGTCCTAATCGATCACCTGATCAATTGAGAGTTTCTGATTTCTGAAAATAAATTCAGTCCGAATTTCAAAAACTCCTAAATAATTCTACAAAATTTAAAAAATCTTAAAATTTTGTGTACACATTATTTATGACATATACTATCAAGGAAAAATAATTTTATATGAAACTAACTCCCTTTTTCAAAGATTGCCACAAAATTTAAAACTATTGAGATACTTCAATGTTTCACACTATTTTGTATCCAATTCATCAATGATGATATCTATCAAAAGATAGTCTTCACCAAGGTTTTCCAAGATAGTTTTGAAATGGGTTTCAAAAATAATTTCCAACCATGTTCCTTGGGCTACATGCACATGACTTGTACATTAGCTTTCCCAATGATTGGAGTCCATTTGCATTCATGTTTTGATGAACCTAAAATTCAAAAGGATGCACATTGATCAACACCTTGAGTTTTATTCATCACCCTAACATCTCACTTGTTTCTAATGCATCTCAAAATACACGCAAGTCAACTTATGGTCTTGGTGAGATATGAAAGTCATGTTCTCCCTAAACTAAGGGTTCATGCATTTCTACCTAGGCATTATAAACTTTGATCATTCACCTAGAATGTCAATTAATGCCAATATCTTTAATTTCAATAAAAATTGAATTAATGCATCATAATAACTATGACATGCATCATATGAGAATTTAAACAATATTATAACTAGATGATGCATGTATGACATGACATGTAATATTTTCATAATAAAATATGAATGATGGATTATGATGTCATGACATGTGATAGACATACAAAATATGACATAGTAGCACAAAAGAAAATACCTAGATTTCCTATTTAAGTATCAATAACTCATCGCTAAGCCATTGATAATCCTAACTTTGCCCTTAATTTCCAAGATAATGCCAAAACTCCCCAACTTGGCCTATCTTTAGATTCTATCCTAATTGTGCCAACTTTATTGAGTTCAATCTTTCAAAAATATAGTTTGACATAAATTTTACTCCTCCTAGAGTAAACAAATGACTACTTCATTTTCAAGGGTAGTAACTCCTTGAAAACATCCCAAAGTGCCAATTTCATCAAGGTTAGGTTAACTATCCTTCCAATTTGAGTTGACACTCCCTAGACCTATCTAGGGTGTGGCGAACACACTCTTAGGAACCCAAAACCTATTGGTGCTCCTTGGGTGTTCTAGGTATTCATTATGGATAACTTCCCTTGATACCTTCCTATTGACCTTTTTAGACTTCTCCGAAGCCTTAGTCATGTTAATCTTGTCTTGGTCAACCCTAGGGATGACTTCCCTTGTGGCCTTGACTTGACTCCTTGACCTAGATTGAGTTCCATACCTATATGGAACTCTATGATAAGATTGACCATTATCCTTGGTTTTAGGTTTGTATCCCAAACCTTTCTTGCTCCTGAGGATCCTTGATTTCCTAAATCTAGGTTTTGAATTTTTGATCCCTTAAATAGATTTTCTATTCTTTTGAGGGATTTTTCTAATGTCTCAAGTTTTGACCTCAAAACTTGATTTTCAATCATTACTTTCTCAAGACTTGGTTTTCTAAGATTGCCTTGGTGATTTTTCTTTTTGGCCTTGTTTTGGGTAGGTCTACCCTTAAATGATCTAAAATTTTCCCTATCCTTAGATGTGGTAGACCTAGCATCGAAGGCTCTATATTTTTTCTTAGGTTTTTCATATCTCCTATTTTCATGATACATAGCATTCAAATAAAAATATTTATTTTTAACATGTATATTATCATGATTTAAATAAATACCATTACATAATGGTATCTTAGTCTTAATCTTGGAGGCTCCCCCTTGATTTGAGCTCCTACTTTTTATCTTGGTCAGATCCTTCCCCTTTGGA
This sequence comes from Boesenbergia rotunda, assembly GCA_024364735.1. Taxonomy (NCBI): domain Eukaryota; kingdom Viridiplantae; phylum Streptophyta; class Magnoliopsida; order Zingiberales; family Zingiberaceae; genus Boesenbergia; species Boesenbergia rotunda. Next base: position 236,971 of record JAGFNQ010004673.1, read on the forward strand.
CATTGATTTCGATAGTGTCCCTTTTGTTTGCATGAGAAGCACACAATGTGCTTCTTATCCTTCTTTACCACGGGGCCGACCTCCTTTGGCTTCTCCTTGGTCTTGGGTGCCACTTGCACCATCTTCTTGACCAATTTGGGGCACTTACTCTTATAGTGCCCTTTTTCCCTACACTCAAAGCAAATGATATGTTCTTTATTTTTACAAATTAAAATTTTTATACCTTTTCTTGTAGAGGTGACACTTTCTTCCTCTTCATTGACATCGGAAGATGATGTTGAAGTCTTTTCTTGTTCCGGCGTCAATGCCAAATTTTACTCCTCTTCACTCCTTGAAGTACAAGCTTCTTGAATTTCCTCCTCGGAGGTTGAGCATCTCTCAACTTCTGAATTCTCTTCATTTGATGAATCTCCCTCTTCGGATTTGTCTTGATATGGTACAGTGGAGGGATCTTCATGAAACTTTGCCAATTTGCTCCAAAGCTCTTTGGCATCTTTAAATTCTTCAATCTTGTCCAAGATTGTGCTTGGCAAAAGATTAACCAATAACTTGGTCACTTTATCATTGGCCTCGCATCTCTTGATTTGCACCTCATTCCATTTGCTTTTCTTGAGGAGTTTTCCTTTGGTGCTTGTTGGAGCTTCAAAACCCTCCATTAGAGCAAACCATTGCTCTATCTCCATCATGAAGAAATTTTCAATCTTTGACTTCCAAAGATCGAAATTTGCCTTGTCGAATGGTGGAGGTGCCCGGGTGTCGTAGCCAAACTCCATTTTTGAAGTTGAAACCTCTTGATGATGACTTCTTGAAATTAGGGTTTCTTCAAATTTCTTCTTCTTCCTCTCGCTCTTGCTCTCTTGGCGATGAGTCCAAAGAAGAGTAACCTTGCTCTGATACCACTTGTTAGGACCGGTAGGAGAGCTAGAGGGGGGTGATTAGCTCCGATTTACTTGTAGATGATTTGTCACCTCGGAAGACTTCAAGCAATAATAACACTAAGGATTTACTTGGTATCCATCTCCTTGAGGTGACTAATCCAAGGATTCACTCTCATCACTCTCTCATACACTATGAAAGATCTCCATCTTGAGGTGGAGAAACCTCTTACAAGCTTACAAGAAGAAACTACAAGAGGAAGCAAAATACAATGAAAAATCTTATAAGTTTTACAATAATATGCTCTCTTTGCTTTTCTTGCTTTCTTCAAGCTTGAGATTGCCTCTAGAACTTTGGAAGTGCAGCAACACTATGCCCTAAAGCTTCTCTTGAAATGACGTGGAAGGAGGAGGAGAAGTGTCGAAGAACTATTGAAGAGCTGCACTTCAAACCTGCGTGAAAACTCTATATACCTGACGCCTAGGGTTTCCTAATCGATTACCCAATCGATTGCCACATCAGACTTAGCCGTTCAACGACTAGTTTTTGAACCTTAATCGATTAGCCAATCAATTAAGAACAGCCTTAATCGATTGTTGAATCGATTTAGCACCTTTATATACTCTCGCATCATACTGCTGTAATCGATCAGCTGATCGATTATCGAACTCCTTAATCGATTGACCAATCGATTAAGGGAAGGCTGAATCGATTGCACAATCGATTCAGCCGCTTTCTGTTGCAATCGATTCAGCCGCTTTCTGTTCTCGCAACTCATTTCTCCTAACCAATTACCCAATCGATCCACACCTTCCTTAATTGATTACCCAATCAATCAAGAAGGCTTCTGTTCGCGAGAAACCAAACTCAAATCGATTACCCAATCGATTGAGTCCACCCTAACTTGTGTGCACATGTCTAGGGTTTCCTTGCCTAACCTTGGTCAACCGTGACCTATTAGGGCTTCCCTACCAAGCGTCCGGTCAACCCTTTTGACCAACCTAGATTTCTCCTGCCTAGCTCCCAACTAGGACTTAACCTGATTCCCAACCAGGTTTGTCTAACCCTCGAGTTAGGTCTAGTCTCTCGGTAGACTTCCACCTTTCCAGCGTGCGATCTCCCCGATCCACTTGGACTTCACCTCGTCCCACTAGGTGTGCCTAGTCCTCCTAGGATTTTTCTCGTGCCAGCATGCGATCTCCCTGATCCACCTGGACTTCACCTAGTCCCACTAGGTGTGCCTAGTCCCACTAGGACTTTTCCCAGTCAAGTCTCCAGTCAACCTTGACCCACTTGACTCACACAATATTCAAACATCATTATCAAACATCGAAACATTCAACCTTAAGCTTACCAAACTTACCAGACATAAACTCACCCGAGCCTAGTCAAACTAGGTCAACCCTGACATAACCAAGATTGCACCAACAGTTTCTGCCCAGTACATTGCAGTGAGGGCGCCTGAGTAAGTACTATAAAAAGGAGTCGACTGCAGCAGTTTATTACAACAGTTCTATGACTACAATCAGTTTCTTCTTCTGTGTGCTACGCGACCGAAGTTCCGATAAATGCTGAAACACCGTTCGACTCTTCGAACGAAGATCTTCCTTTCATTTCAAGATTCGGTATAATTATTTTTCTTTTATTGCACATTTCAGATCTGTAATTTGTAATATTCTTGCGATTATTAGTATTGCCCAAAGTAAACGATCAAGGATCGTGGGCCTTGTAGTAGGAGCCGGTCAAGACTCCAAAGCAAGTAAAATCAACCTGAGTTAGCAATCGTGCTGTGTTTTATTTTCCGCTGCTTCCTATCTTTCTCTAACTCCGACGCTTACTAGTTTCTGCTGTGTACTCTATCATCATTAAGTTTTAAAATCTGAAGTTTTAGTTAACCGATAGTCATCCCCCCCCTCTATCGCTCAATCTTGATCCTACATAATGGAGCAATCTTCTCTATGAAGAGTAGGCGCTCCCTTTGCTGAGCCACGTTTAGCTTGCCTTCCAAGGCTTCTGCGGCTTCCTGAGCCTCTGTTAACTCTTCTCGTAGCTTATTGGCCAGCTTAGCATGAAGGTGGGCTTCCTCTCGAGCCCGAGTTGTGTTGGCTAGAGCCTCATTGGTGGCCGAAGTAGGAGCGGATAGCTTGGCCTCCACTTCGGTCATGCGCTTCTCTAAGGACTCAACATGCTTCAGCACAAAGGCACCCGGGCATACAAATCTAGATGCTCTGTCCATAGCTGTAATGTATATCAGTGTTAGATATTCAGGGCGAGAAGAGAATACACAACATTATTGTTAGGATCTTGCCGTATGCTAGGGGGCGTGAATAGCACTTTTTCGATCTTGTCTTCCTTCAATGGTTAGTGCGCAAGCGGAATAACAAAAACTAAAACCTAACACACAAGAAATACACACCTATTTACGTGGTTCGGAGATAAAACTCCTACTCCATGGTTGTCCGTAAGGTGGACGATCCCGATCCTTCGGTGGATGATTCCCTGGAGCACCTCCGGCTAGCTCTTGTCGCTCCTTGTGGGTGGAGAAATCTCACCACAAACCTTGGACAACCCCTGAGCACTGTAGGCTACTAACCAGCATTAACCAAGCAAGTTTTGCCAGAAAGAAACAACCCTAAACGAGCTCCCTTAAATAGAGCTCGAGGCTGAAAATGACCGTTACCAGTCGACTGGTCCATTCTGAATTTGAATATCACCGCCTGACCATTCGAATTCTGGCCACCATCAATCGACTGGTCCTGGACCAATCAACTGATCTTATTGTGAACCCTATCAGTCGACTAGTCCACTGCCTAAGTCTTGGGTTACCCTTCCTGAGTACATTCTCTCAGCACTCGAACCCTCACGACTTAGCCCCCCAGTACAATTCTCTCAGCACTCGGAACCTCACGACCTGGTTGACTCTCTATCCAGCAGCCTTGATCTGTTGTCTTCACACCCTCTTCGTCTTCAGCTCCCGTCCCTCAGATGTGCACACAAGCCCTCGACTTACCTCCATGCCATCCTTCATGCATGTCTCAAAGTTCGCGCCCCTCGGCTCATCATTCCTGCTCCATCAACCTCGATCTATTACCTTCAAGCCCTCTTCGACTTTGGCCCTTGTCCCTCAGATGCACACACAAGCCCTCGGCTTGCCTCCATGTCATCCTTCACGTACGCCTCGAAGTCCGCTTCCCTCGACTCATCGTCCCTGCTTTGTCCATGGTCCTTCGGATGCGCACACAAGCCCACGGCTTGCCTCCATGCCACCCTTCACTGTACCTGAAGATATTCAACCAAGCCTATGTGTATCCTGTAAACCTGCACACTCATATACACATATTAGATCAATATGAAACCCTAACTTAATCATATTGACACACACATCAAAACCCATGATCCTCTAGATCATACTTGGGTCGATTGCCCCAACAATCTCCCCCTTTTTGATGTGTGACAATATGTTTAAGTTAGGTGCAAAAATAACAACAACAATTGAAAATTATAGACATAGCAAAACAAGAGGCAACCTCCCCCTTAACCTATGCCCTCCACATAATTTTCAATTTTCCACAATACCAAGTTATGTCAAATCTAACTTAACACCATAAGTTCTCCCCCTTTGACACCATCAAAATGATTGCCCCAAGCAATCCTAGCCCTAGTGTCGATAAGAACCTATTACATTTCTGAAAAATCCTCAGAAATCAACAACTAGAAGGATCAGTCGACTGATCCAACATCAGTTGATTGGTGCCTTCATTTCGCAAACCCACAAAAAGATCAGTCGACTGCCCCAGATACACAGCAATTCTGAATTTCTCAGCCCAAATTTAGAAACCCCTAGAAAATTTCACAAAATTTAGAAAAATTTGAAACTTTGCAAGCATATTTGTTATGATATATTCTACCCTAGAAAAATATAGTTTCATGAAAAATACCAAATATGCTTGACTTTTGACACAAACTCCAATTCTTTGAAAATGTATCATTTTGTATCAACTCTCAAGCTTACATTTGATTTTATGTGTTTGCCAAGCCTATCCTATACCATTTCCATCATAGAATTATTTTCAAATCTCCCCTTTTCTTTATATATGTTCTCAAGATAAGGTATATGATAAAACCTCCCCCTTCTCATCTCTTAACTAAAGACATATATATATATATATATCAAAATTTACTTATACCCAGACTTAGCAAGATACATTATGAATTACAAACAATACAAGCAATATCAAAGTCATGAGCTGAAAATTCATACAAGCAATGTGAAAGCATAAATTAAGAGTTTCATATAAAGTCATAAACTAAAGCAAAAAAGAAGTCACAAGGGCCATGCCCCGAAGTTTTCAAATATTACAAACCAAACTAAGTGTTTGAGTGATCAAATATAAAATCCAAGCTACACACTCCCAACACTAGAACCATCAAATCAACCTAAACTACATGTCGTTGCCTGAAGGAGAAGGAGGAGGGGCCTGATACATGAGGTTCCAGTTTTGCATCATTGCATATATCTCATCCTGTCTCTCCTGGAACCCCTGAAACTACCCTGTGAGGTCGTGAACTACTCCCTGAATATCAATCTGGCACTGCTGAATGTCCACCTGTGGCTGCTGAAATGTGTGAAAGTCCTCCCGGAGGCCGTGAACCTCTGCCTCCAGCCTGGAGAACCGCTCCTCTGAAATCCCTGCAGCAGCAGCCTCCTCATCGTCATCTGAGCTAGAAGAAGTAGGATGCTGTCGCCAGACCATATCTCCCTATCGACACTCAATCCCTGCTAGGGAGAGCTGCCTAGAGTCGATCTGGTCATAATCTTTGGACAAAGTATGCTTTTGACCCCTAGTGGTGATGATCCCTTTGGATTGGAAAAACTCGGTCAAAATGTGGCAAAAGGGCATGTAGAGTTTCCTATTGACACCATGGGAGAAATGGACAATGAATGTAAAAATATGCAATGCAATGTTAATGTCTAACCTTCTCTCCAGGGTGTACATCATCACCAAGTGGGGAAGTCGAATCTTCGACCGCCCCTTGGTGACAATCGGTAAGATGCAATCTAAAACAACTTTATACAACACATTATTGACTGGACTCATCCGCTTAGCTTCAAAAGTGCGCTGTAGGAGAATTCTAGGTCTATCAAAGTAGTGATGGTGAATTTGGTCAATAGTAACATTTGGAAAGGTGAAGGGCTCGATGACCTTTGAGAAACAAGTAAATGCACTATTGGACTCCCTACATCCTAAAAACTCTCCTAACTCTGCTGGTGAAAAGGAAATGGTAACACCTGCTACCAAAGACTCATAAGTTCCGTCATCGGGATTAATGCATGTAAGATTGGCGTAGAACTCTTTGCACATGTCATCATTGACATAGTGTTGACAATAGACCACCTGCTATAGCCCAAAGTATGTGATAATCTCTAAATGTGGGGGGGCTTTCTCTTGAAAATACGTCCGGTTAAGATACCGATAATTCATTACTACAAAGTCAGTGTTTGCAAACTTTCTTCGGCAAGCCTCGGAATGGAACCGAGATGCCTCAGGATCTACATGACCTTGTTGAGATGACCCCTCACCCATTCTCCTCTTTTGTGCAACTCTAAAATGTAAAACACCCATACATGTACCAAAAATCACCCCACAAAGAAGGAAAACAAGGAAAACATGAAAAATGAAACAAGTTAGTCACAACTCATGAACTAAATGTGAAAAATAAACTACTCAAGTAGTTACCGTTTTCCCGGACGTTGCATTATGAATATTGATGGATATTGACTTGAAAAGAGTGGTTCTTTCAACCCTAGACTTAGTTCTGAGGTAGAGGGAGGCTAGGAAGGTGATCTTAGGGCTTTAGAAAAGCTTAAAGCACAAGGGGAGGTCGAGGGAGATGAAAACTCGCAGGGGTGGTACTGAAACCCTAGGTTCGCCCACCCCCCGCGCGGCTGTTTCTTTTAAAACCCTTGAGGATCAGTCGACTACCCCAGGGTCAGTCGACTAAGAAATCGAACAGAAAGATCAGTCGACTGCCCCAGGGGCAGTTGACTGGTATTTTCTAATACCTTAGTTTCTAATTTGTACTAGACTAGTCGACTGGTACCCTAATTCCAACTTTTCAATCTTTATTTCAGAAACGCATAACTAATTTCACAAATCTACAAAAAATCTGAAATTTCATGGAGAGGTTTGTGGCATCTATGTATACTTGGGAAAAATAAGTTCACAATTAAATTTATTCCCAATACCAAGTTTGACACGAAATCCAAAACTATTTAATTTGTTCAAATTATCCTTGGCCTAAAGTCCTAGTTTTGATCTCTCCTTGATGTGTCTTCTCATCCTCAACCTTAATGCATCCCTAGCATTGATTTATATGACATCTAGACATTGAAAATCAGTTTTCAAGCAATATAGTCTCATTTTCATCTTTTCATCCATAAAACTCCCTCTTGATGTGTCAAATCCCTAGGATTAAAACTCACACTAGTCTTCCAAATCCTTTGGCCTTTTTTTTAAGTCCATCAAATCCCCTAGGAGAAATCCTCCTAAGATCCATTGACCATGAATCCCATCTTGACCTCTAGAGCTCTCCCTTGAGCTCATAGTCTTGGTCACCTCCCTAGGTGACTTATCCACAATGGCAAGACCACACCGGTGTACCTCCGATGCTTCTTGACCTACAACTCTAACCTTCTTGAATTTATATACCTTTTTCTTTCCTTTAATTTGCCTTTCCTTGCCATTTTTGGCCTTCCCTTTGATATAATCATATGACATCCTTGCATATGACTTTCTACTATCATTTGATCTCTCAGATTGATATCCTAGACCCGGCCTATTATTTTCGAGGTGTTGACTCCTTGACACCATATCTAAGCCCCTAGATCCACTAGTGAGCCTATCTAGGGTTTTCTCCAATTTATCAAGTCTTTCCCTCAAGGCTTGATTTTCCCTTTCTAGGTTCTTCACCTTAGTATCCCCATGTCCACTTTGGACATTCCTAGATCTACCCATTTGCCTAGGCATGTATCTCCCTTTCTTAGGGTTAATGCCTTGGTCCTTAGGTCTAAAAGTTCTAGATTGATCATGATAGGTGGATTCCTTAAAATTTTGGCACACAATAGTAACTCTATTTTTATCATGATACTTGAAACCAAAATTACGCATAGGCATACAATTTTCATTATTTCAAGCACACATAGGGAAATTTGAAACATTCTTAAAGTTAAAGATTACCTCCCTTACCCTTGTAGCTCCCCCTTGATGTGAGCTTCTCTTCTTTTCTTCTTTCTCCCATCTTCTCAAATGCTCCAATTTCTTGAGCTCTCCCTTTCTTGGACATTTAGTGTGATAGTGCCCTAGCTCTCCACATGTGAAACATCTAATGTGCTTTTTCTCCTTCGTTTCCCTACAACCCATGTTAGATTTTAAATGAATGGACTTGTGTTTAGGGTTTACCTCATTTTTACCTAATGGGCACTTGTCCTTGTAGTGTCCCCTCTTGTTGCATCCAAAGCAAATGATGTGGTCTTTTGTTCTTGCTTTGGTGAAGGTTGAAGCTTCTCCTTGCTCCGATATTGAAGAGGGTCTCTCCTCCCCCTCAATTCTTGAATTGGAGACCTCTTCATCTTCTCTTGATGACGTGGATGATCTCTCACTTTCTTGAGCCACTTCACTTGATGATATGGATGAATTTTCACTTTCTTCTTTCTTTTCTTGGACCATTACACTTATTTCCTTTGGCTCTTCCATTATTTGAGCTTGTGTAGGGGTTTCATGGAATGCTATCACCTTATTCCATATGTGCACTTTGATATTCACCTACACCACTAATTATATTATTAGGTAAAATATCAAGTAAAATTTGTTGATGCAGTCTGACCCTGATTGTTATTTTGGTGTTGACATCGATTTTAGTTTAGGTTAATGAGATGATTGAGATTAAATCCTGGTCGGGGACTGGGCACGAAGTTGGATGAAATCCTAGCCTGGAGAGCTAGGTGGGATGAAATCCTGGCTTGGAGGGCCAGGTCCTAGCCAGGAGGGCTAGGTTGATGAAACCCTGGCTTGGAGGATCAGGTCCTAGCCTGGAGGGCTAGGTTGGATGAAATCCTGGCTTGGAGGGCCAGGTCCTAGCTTGGAGTGCTAGGTTGGATGAAACCCTGGCTTGGAGGGCTAGGTCCTAGCTTAGAGGGCTAGGTTGAAGTCCCAGTGAATGAAACTGGGCACGGAGTCATGGTCCGGGGGACTAAGAACGAGTCAGAGAAGGGATGGAAGCTTGTTCTCGTGACTTAGAGGAGATTTGACCTTGCCTGGATCGGTCTGGTGATCGATCAGGGAAGTTGGCACGGAGTTCCCTCGTGGATCGGTCGGGTGACCGATCCAGCTATGTTTGGTCGGTCTGGTGACTGATCAAGCAGCATACAGTGAGATTGGAAGCCTACTGATCGACTCCTGATCGGTCTGGTGACCGATCAGGGATACTATTCAGATCGTTCTGGTGAACGATCAAGTGTAGGGAGCTCCTCACTACGACCAATCAGGCTGGAGCCTGATCGGTCCGTAGACCGATCAGGCCACACCCTGATCGGTCTGGTGACCGCTCAGGAGGTTTGGACTGCGAAGCTAGAAAATCACTCCACAACTTGGGATCGGTCTGGTGATCGATCACGAAGGAGTCGTGATTTTTGATTTCTCACTGGGGACCGATCAGGCTGGAGCCTGATCGGTCTGGTGACCGACCAGGAGTCTCTCTGATCGGTCTGGGGACCGATCAGTAGCTGACAGCTTTAATTCAAAAGTGCTTTCAGAGCTCTGATCGCGTTCTGATTACTACTGATACACTACTGATTCTTGCTCTGATATGTGATTCTCTGTTTATTTGTTGTGCTAATGACCTGCTAAGTGTGCAGATGACAGGGATGGATTCAAACACTCAAGGAGGGTCAATGGGAGTCTTTCTTTGGAGCAGGTTTGTCCATTTCTTCTTCGCAGGAAACAACGGCTTCTGGCGCGAGCTGCAACCGCTGAGAAGCTGATGACCTGGGGCTCAGCTGGAGAGGGTTCAATGAGTCCAGAGGAGGTCAGGGATAGCTGGGCTGTTGCAGGTGAGAAGCTGGCAAGCTCCAGAGGAGCGTCTGTGACCTGGCGATGCTGGCGATGCAATGCAGGTTAAGCTGCGAAGTGGAGAAGGAGCTGAGACAGAACTCTATGTGAACAAGTTGCTTCTCCAACACTTGAGCATTCATTCAACATTCTTGAAACGATCTCTTGCAAAGCAGCAACCATGAGTTTATGGAGGAAGTTGCGAGTGGATCAGCAAGCAAACAAAGAGCTGGGAGCTCTTGTGTTGGTGGTGCTATGTTGTGCTCGGTGATCTGTTCTCCGATTCTCATCCTTGTGCTTTGTTAGCGATCTGTAAGATCTTTCCTTGTGTCTCTGTGCTTTCATTCCATATACTCTATTGAGACATTTGTGTGGAGAGGTTTCTCCACCGAGAAGGAGGATTTGATATCCGGATTTCCCGGGGCTTGATCTGCCGACGATCAAGGGATCGCCCACCTTAAGGGCACGCCAAGGAATAGGGGCAAGTTATCCCCGAACCTTGTAAACGATCCTTGTTAGCGTTTTTGGTTTGCTTTTCATTCCTGCAGTTATACTCTATTTTGTATTTCTTCCACTGTGCTACTAACCCTAACTGCAGAGAAAACTCAAAAGTGAAAGCGATTTTTGTGTCTGGCTATATTCACCCCCCCCCCCTCTCTAGTCATCCAAATTCCAACAAGTGGTATCAGAGCTTGGGGCTCTGTTCAAGCGGCTTAACATCCGAGAGCTATCAACAATGGCTTTGAGAGAAGGATTTAGCACCACTCGACCTCCCTTCTTCGATGGATCAGATTTTCAGTATTGGTGGTCTCGCATGGAGTACTACCTCAAGACCGACATCGGAATGTGGTTCTCCGTGAAGGAAGGCTTCATTCCTCCAAGAGACGCGGAGGAAAAAGAGTTAGAATCTTAACGGTGGTCGGCTAAGCAAACACGAAAAGGAGAAGCCGATGCGAAGGCGATGGTGACTTTGCAATGTGGAATGAACAAAGATCAACTAATCAAGGTTGGTCCCTTTACAAGCGCAAAGGATTTGTGGAATAAGCTCATCGAACTCCATGAGGGCACCCGAGATTCAAGAATAGCCAAGAGGGACTTGTTCCTCAACCAACTTCAAAATCTCTCCATGAAGGAGAGTGAAACGGTAAGTGAGCTTCATAGTAGATTCAAAGAAGTCCTCAACGGTCTTCACTCTATTGACGAAAAGGTCGAGAACCGTGACCTTGTGAGGTATGTGTTAAAAACTTTTCCAAGGAATGCTTTGTGGTCATCCATGGTGGATGCCTACAATGTTTCTAAGGATTTGTCAATTGTAAAATTAGATGATTTATTTTATGAAATGGAGCTTCATGAAATGGCTAACAAAGGCCCCAAGGAAAAGGGGATTGCCCTAGTTGCAGGGGAAAAGACCAACAAGAAGAAGAAGGAGAAGGAAGTCTCTTTATCTTCATCCTCATCCGAGTCCAAGTCCGATTCCGAGGAGGATGGCAGCGGGTCTTCTTCCTCCGAGATGGCCAACTTTGTTAGAAGAATGATGAGGAAGAGACGGCGCTTCAAGGGTAAAGGTAACCCTAGTGAAGTTAAAATTGATAAGTCTAATATTACTTGTTATGAGTGTAGCAAGAAAGGGCACTTCAAGAAGGACTACCCAAAGCTCAAGAAGGAGGATAAATCAAAGAAGAAGAAGGCCTTGAAGGCCACATGGGATGAATCCTCCTCTAGTTCATCCGAAGAGGAGAAGGATGAAAAGAGTACACGCCATGTAGCACTCATGGCTCTTGAAGGAGAGGAGAGCAGTGATGAATCCACCGACTCCTCAAACACGGCTTCATCATCTTCGGATGATGAAGAGGTAATCTCTCCCGAATTGGACAAATGTTATATAACCATTGCATGTTTAACCGATTTATTGAAAAAGTCAAAAGTAAAGGTTAAATCATTGAAAGTAGAAGTTGAACAATTGAAATCCTCTAAGGATGAGGATATTGATAATTTGCATGTAGAGATGTTAGAAGATGAAAACAAATCATTGAAGAGTGAGGTTGAGAGACTCAAGAGTGTTCTTGAGAAATTCTCAACAAGCTCAAAGACCTTAGATATGATTCTAAATGCACAAAGGGTTGTCTACAATAGGGTCGGTATTGGTTACCGACCTAAAGAACCATCATTTGTTTCCTTAATGTCAAGGACTGATGTTAGACCATTTAAGATTCATAGGGTTCAAAGGAAAGTGGTCAAGGCCTGGGTGCCTAAGTCTTTCATAGTAGGTGCTTTAGGTCCCAAGATTTGGGTATCTAAATCTTCTATCTTTCGTATTGTGTAGGTCGTGATTGAGGGGGAACATCTATCAACTTGGTTCGTTGATAGTGGGTGCTCCAAACATATGACCGGTGATAGATCCTTATTCACTACCCTTCAAAGAAAGAGTAGAGGTAATGTTTCCTTTGGTAACAATGGTAGTCTTAAGGTTATAGGAATAGGAGAAATTCAAATATCCGAATGTCTAAGGATTAAGAATGTCCTTCTAGTCAAGGGGATGATATTTAATCTCCTATGTGTCAGTCAATTATGTGATGCAGGTTACATAATTGATTTTCAATCAAGTCAATGTCTAGTTAGACAACATGACACCTTTGACACGGTACTAGTAGGCACAAGGATAGATAACATTTACCAAGTTTCCTTTAAAAGTGCTACTAATGTTTTTGTTAAGTGTTTCATGTCAAGAGAAGATGAGTCCACCCTTTGGCACCAGAGACTAGCACACGTGAACATGAAGAATATCCAGAAATTGGCCAACAAGGGACTAGTTCGTGGCTTACCAAGCATCAAGTATGAAAAGGACAAACTTTGTGATGCATGTCAAATGGGTAAGCAAACAAAATCTGCACATAAAGGTAAAAGCACTGTAAGTACTTCTACCGCTTTGGATTTACTTCACATGGACTTGTTTGATTGTAGCACAATTATACCCTTGAATGGTAGTAGATATTGTTTTGTGATCATTGATGATTTTACTAGTTTTACTAGATATACATGGACCTATTTTCTAAAATATAAGGACCAAACCCTAGATGTTTTTATTTCATTTTGTAGAAGAGTTGAAAATGAAAAATCATCAACAATTAAGACAATTAGGAGTGATCATGGAGGTGAATTTCAAAATCAAATATTTTTAAAGTTTTGTCAAGAGAGAGGGTATAGACACGAGTTCTCTACTCCTAGAACACCACAACAAAATGGTGTTGTAGAGAGGAAGAACCGGGTCTTACAAGAGGCTGCACGAAGCATGCTCAATGAGTACTCCTTACCGAGCTACTTATGGGCTGAAGCTGTGAACACATCTTGCTACGTGCAAAACCGATTCCTCATCCATAGATTCTTAGGAAAGACTCCCCATGAACTTTGGTTTGGAAAACCACCTACAGTTAAACATCTTAGGGTATTTGGTTATGAAGTGTTTATTCTAAACACCAATGACCACCTTGGAAAGTTCACAGCAAAAGCTGATGAAGGGATACTGGTCGGGTACTCCCTCGTTAGCAAAGCTTACTGAGTCTATAACAAGAAGTCTAGATTAGTAGAAGAGTCTTCTGATGTTGTTTTTGAAGAAATTCCAAAAGCAAATGATCAACCAGAAGATGTCGAAGGAGTTCAATTCGAACTTAGGAAACTAAGTTTGGATGGAAGTCCAAGTATTGTAGATGGTGGTGATGAGTATGATAAGAGCCTAGACAACCCATAGATCAGCCGGATCCTGAGGCTGAACTTGTGTCTAGTGACACCATCCAAGAAGCACCACTAATCCAAGACAAACTAGGTTAGCCTCTAGTCATCCCCAAGACCAAATTGTTGGAGATATCCACCATGGGGTTAGGACTAGATCATTCTTTAGGAAAGAGGCTAATGAAGTTGCCCTAATTTTCGAAATTGAACCTAGAAAAATTGACGAAGCATTAAATAATCCCGATTGGATCATTGCCATGCAAGATGAACTAGGTCAATTCGAAAGAAGTCAAGTTTGGGACATAGTCCCTAGACCTAAGAAGACCACCATTATTGGAACCAAATGGGTCTTCAAAAATAAGTTGAACCATAAGGGAGAAATCATAAGAAACAAGGCACGCTTAGTAGCCAAGGGCTACAGTCAAGTTGAAGGCCTTGATTACGATGAGACCTATGCTCCCGTGGCACGATTAGAATTCATCCGATTGATGCTTGCATTTGCAGCACATAGAGGTTTCAAGCTCTACCAAATGGATGTTAAATCAGCCTTTCTAAATGGTTTAATAAGAGAAGAGGTCTATGTCGAACAACCTCCGGGGTTTGAGAGTACCGAATTTCCAAACCACGTATTTAAGCTCAAGAAAGCGCTCTATGGCCTTAAACAAGAACCCCGAGCTTGGTATGAGCGGTTGTCGACATTTCTAATTGAAAATGGCTTTGTTAGAGGACAAATAGACCCTACACTATTTCTACGGATAGATGGTGACAATATATTTGTAACCCAAGTGTATGCCGATGACATAATTTGTGGCTCAAACAACAAGGGCTATTTAAATGAATTTATTGGACACATGGAGAGTGAATTTGAAATGAGTCTAGTGGGAGAGTTGACTTTCTTCCTTGGACTTGAAATCAAGCAAACTCGTGATGGAATCCATGTGCACCAATCAAAGTACACTCAAGAGATGCTCCAAAAATTTAACATGAATGATTCGAAAGAGGTAACCACTCCCATAGCTACAAACACACGTTTAGACAATGATGAGAGTGGTAAACCTGTTGACCTAACTCAGTATCGGAGCATGATAGGTAGTTTGCTATACCTCACAGCCAGTCGACCTGATATACTTTTTGTTGTGGGTATGTGCGCTAGGTATCAGGTTTGTGCCAAGGAATCTCATCTAATTGCTGTTAAAAGAATTTTGAGATACCTTAAGGGCACCATTGGAGTTGGTCTTTGGTACCCCCGTACCGAGTCATTTGACCTAATTGGCTACACCGATTCCGACTATGCTGGGTGCAAGTTGGATCGGAAGAGCACAAGTGGGGGCTGCCAATTCTTAGGATCATCACTAGTTAGTTGGTCAAGTCGGAAGCAACATTGTGTTGCTCTCTCCACGACCGAGGCAGAATATATCGCCATGGGAGACAGTGTATCACAATTGTTGTGGATGATACATACGCTAGAGGACTATGGATTAAGCTACAAGGATGTGCAAGTGTTGTGTGACAACATTAGCACGATAAACCTAACCAAGAATCCAGTCCACCATTCTAGGACCAAGCATATTGAAGTGCGTCACCACTTCATTAGAGATCATGTTGCTAGAGGAGATATTGTACTCTCACATGTAAAGTCCAAATCGAACCTAGCGGACATTTTCACTAAACCACTCCCTGAGAATGAATTTAGTTTCTTGCGAAGGGAATTGGGAATGTGGCGCGCTTCATAG
>JAGFNQ010004674.1:0-11160 GCA_024364735.1 Boesenbergia rotunda
TGCACGGGAGCATAAGTCTCATCATAATCAAGGCCTTCAACTTGACTGTAGCCCTTGGCTACCAAGCGTGCCTTGTTTCTAATGATTTCTCCCTTGTGGTTCAATTTGTTTTTGAATACCCATTTGGTTCCAATGATGGTGGTCTTCTTAGGTCTAGGGACTAAGTCCCAAACTTCACTCCTCTCAAATTGACCTAGTTCATCTTGCATTGCAATGATTCAATCAGGATCACTTAATGCTTCATCAATTTTCCTAGGTTCAATTTCAGAAATTAGGGCAACTTCATTAGCCTCATTCCGGAAGAATGATCTAGTTCTAACCCCCTGATGGATGTCTCCAACAATTTGGTCTTGGGGATGACTAGAGGCTAATCTAGTTTGCCTTGGTGTTGGTGGTGCTTCTTGAACGGGTTCACTAGACACAAGTTCAGCCTCAGGATCCGGCTGATCAACGGGTTGTCTAGGTTCACCGTCATCAGACTCATCACCATCAACAACACTTGGAGTTTCATTCAAACTTAGTCTCCTAAGTTCGAGTTTAACTCCTTTTACATTTTCTGATTGGTCAATTGATTTTGGAATTTCTTCAAAAACCACATCAGAAGACTCTTCAACTAATCTAGTTTTCTTGTTGTAGACTCTATAGGCTTTGCTAATGAGGGAATACCCGACTAGTATCCCTTCATCAGCCTTTGCCGTGAACTTTCCAAGGTGATCCTTGGTGTTTAGGATGAACACCTTACAACCAAACACCCTAAGGTGTTTAACCGTAGGTGATTTTCCAAACCAAAGTTCATGGGGAGTCTTTTCTAAAAATCTATGGATGAGGACTCGATTTTGCACATAGCAAGCTGTATTTATAGCTTCAGCCCATAAGTAACTCGGGAGTGAGTACTCATTAAGCATGCTTCGTGCAGCCTCTTGGAGTACACGGCTCTTCCTCTCTACAACACCATTTTGTTGTGGTGTTCTAGGAGTAGAGAATTAACTCATGTCTATAACCTCTATCTTGACAAAATTCTAAAAACCTTTGGCTTTAAAATTCACCTCCATGATCACTTCTAATTGTCTTAATGGTTAATGATTTTTCATTTTCAACTCTTCTACAAAAAGAAATGAAAATATCTAATGTTTGGTCCTTATATTTTAAAAAGTAAGTCCATGTGTATCTAGTAAAATCATCAATGATAACAAAGCAATATCTACTTCCATTCAATGATATGATGGTACTACAATCAAATAGATCAATGTGAAGTAAATCTAGTGCATTGGAAGTACTTACAGCGCTTTTACCTTTATGTGCAGATTTTGTTTGCTTACGCATTTGACATGCATCACAAAGTTTGTCTTTCTCGTACTTGACGCTTGGTAAGCCACGGACTAGTCCCTTGTTGGCCAACTTCCGGATGTTCTTCATGTTCACATGAGCTAATCTCCGATGCCAAAGGGTGGACTCTTCTTCTTTTGACATGAGACACTTAGCAAAAGCATTAGTAGCACTTTTAAATGAAACTTGATAAATATTGTCTACTCTTGCTCCTACTAGTACCGTGTCCAAGGTGTCATTTTGTCTAACTAGACATTGACTTGATTGGAAGTCAATTGTGTAACCCGTGTCACACAATTGACTCACACTTAGGAGATTAAATTTCATCCCCTTGACTAGAAGGACATTTGAAATTCTAAGACATTCGGATATTTGAATGTCTCCTATCCCTATAACCTTAAGACTACCATTGTTACCAAATGATACATTACCTCTACTTTTCTTGTGAAGTGTGGTAAACAATGATCTATCCCCAGTCATGTGTTTGGAGCATCCACTATCAACGAACCAAGTTGATAGATGCTCCCCCTCAATCATAACCTACACAATTCGAAAAATAGAAGTTTTAGGTACCCAAACCTTGGGACCTAAAACATCAACTAAATATGACTTAGGCACCCATGTCTTGACCATTTTCTTTTGGATTTTGGGTGTCCTAGATTGTCTCATATCAGTCCTAGACATGAGAGATACAAATGACGATTCCTTAGGACGGTAACCAATACCGGCCCCATTGTAAACCGCTCTTTGGGCATTTAGGATCATATCTAGGGTCTTAGAGCTAGTTGAGAACTTCCCAAGAATATTCTTGATGCTGGGGGCACCCGCAGCGCAGGGGGCGCCCGGAGCGCAGGGGGCGCCCGGGAGTTGTACTGTTTGAAGCTGCTTTTTACTTGTGTGTTTTGTGTTCACCTTGGGGGCGCCCGGGACACTCCGGGCGCCCTGGTCAGCTGTTGCCTCACTCCTTTGAGGCTCTCTGAGCTGCAGACACTCGTTCCTTCGGTCCTGCATCCAGGGTTAGTCCAAAACACAACAAGACATTAAGTGGTTAGTTTATACAGCCTTAGCTGTCTTGGTTCTGACTTTGGGCCTCCAAAATGGAACCCTAGGTCGAACCGACGCCTACTGTTCCCTCGACGGGGAACGCGTCCTCACCTACTCCTCTCGGGAGAATTTACCTGATGTCAACCGTTCCTCTGGTTGGACTTTTGTCTGACTGTCCTTTGTCAAGTCTTGGATGCCAAGCTGCCCTTCGCCCGGTGCCTAGCATTCCTTCGCTAGGGCTTTAGTCCTAGGCTGTCCTTCGCCTGGCGCCTAGCAGTCCTTCGCTAGGGCTTTTGACTCTGGCGTTCCTTCGCCAGTGCCTAGCAGTCCTTCGGTAGGGCTTTTTACCTTGGCATTCCTTCGCCAGTGCCTAGCAGTCCTTCGCTAGGACTTTTCCTGCACACTAGAGCAACTTGTTAGAAAACAAGTAAGACTTAACTTTTGACCTCTGTTGCCATTATCAAAACACAGGTTTGACTTGGGTGCATTCTGCACCAACAATCTCCCCCTTTTTGATTTATGACAACCCTAGTTCAAAAAGTTAAGTTTAAGCAAGCATGAAAAGGTTAAGTTTTGTTCCCTCCCCCTGGAAGGAATCTCCCCCTAGATTTTTCAAAAATTCGTGGGGTTAAAAAAACTTTACTTGTACTTTGAAAACTTAAGTTTTAGGTACTTAGAAATCTTTAAATAACTTAAGTTAAAAGTACATAGGAGATTTTTTGAAGCATGACTTTAGAGTACTTAAAAAGTTTGGAGCTTTAAGTTTTAAGGTACTCAAAAGTTTTGAAAGTGTTAGCTTAAGTACTTAGTAAACTTTAAAAAGTTTAGTACATTTGGAAAACTTAAGTACTTAATAAATAAAGTACATTTGGAAAACTTAAGTACTTAATAAATTTGAAAAACTTAAGTACTTAGTAACATTATACTTATACAGTTTTGAAAAACTTAAGCTTTAAAGTACTTACAGAAGATGAAAAATTTTTGACAAGCTTAAGTAAGAAAATTTTGAAAGACTTGAGTACTTAGCAAAATTTTGAAAGCCTAAGTAAAAATTTGAAAGCTTTTAAGAACTTAAGTACTTTAGTCAACTTTGAAAAGCTTAAGTATTTTTGAAAATTTTTGAATAATGGATAAGAAATTTTTTGAAAACTTTTTGAATAAAGGATAGAGTTAAAAAAAATTAATTTTACTCTCTCCTTGCCTATCTCTCCCCCTTTGCCATATATCAAAAACAGATGAATATAGCAGAAATAAGATTTGCATAAAGGAAATAAGTAAGATTTTGCTGTACTGAATCAATTCATAATTAAACTTAAACTAAATCAGTAAATTTTCTCTGTAGGGACCTGTCTAACCCAATTAGCTACTTACTAACTGTTATAAACAGTAGTTTTTGCTAGGGTTAGTCAAGTTAAGTGTTTCTGTTCAAGTTAGATTTTCTAAACTTGACACTTAACTTGATTGCTGTGTAAGTTGTATTTAGTGCCCCAATTGCTACAGATGCACTGACTTAAAGCATCTTGAATTAAGGCAAAGACCTAAGCACCTCAACCCTTTCTAGGTTATCAATCAAAAGTACCCTAAGGTGCTTGTGAGATGCTGGCTTCTAAGTCTATAGGTGCATGCAGTTCTAGGGTTAGGGCCTAGGCTAAGTCCATTTTCGAAAAAGCCCTAGTTTTGAAAGGGGGTAGTTTTGAAATAAAAATAAAACTAAGTCGAAAAGATTTAAGATGAAAACTGATTTTGAAATTAAGTAAAACAGTTTTTCAAATTCTATTTTTAGAAACAAATTTTTAAATCAAGTAGAATAGTAAAAAAAATAAGGTTAATCTATTCTACAGAACATAATCCTAACTGCCTTCTTAGTGAACTGAACTCAGATTCAGGTAAGGGTTTTGTGAATATATCAGCTAAGTTGGATTTAGAGTCAATATGCTTAAGTACTATTTCACCCCTGGCTACATGGTCTCTTACAAAATGATGTTTGACTTCTATATGTTTGGTTCTGGAATGTTGGATTGGGTTCTTAGTTAAATTAATTGAACTTATATTGTCAATAAATACTTGAGTTTGGGTGTAGTTGAGCTGGAAGTCCTTAAGTGTGTGCATCATCCATAAAAGTTGAGCAACATACTCTCCTAAGGCCACATACTCAGCTTCAGTAGTGGATAGAGCTACACAGTGTTGTTTTCTGCTGCACCAACTAACTAGACTCTGACCTAACAGTTGACAGCTTCCACTTGTGCTCTTTTTATCTAATTTACAGCCAGCATAGTCAGAATCTGAGTATCCTGTCAAATCAAAAGTTGAGGTCCTAGGATACCAAATCCCTACATTTAGGGTGCCCTTTACATATCTTAGTATTCTTTTTAGGGATGCTAAGTGCGTTTCCTTAGCACAGATTTGGTATCTAACACACATCCCTACAGCAAAAAGAATATCAGGTCTGCTGGCTGTAAGGTACAGTAGGCTACCTATCATACTCCTATAGAGTTTAAGGTCTACTGGTTTACCATCAGGGTCACTATCTATTTTTACATTAGTGGCTATGGAGGTACTTATGCTTTTAGAGTTATCTATTTTAAATTTCTTTATTAACTCTTTAGCATATTTGAATTGATGAACGTAGTTACCATCCCTAGTTTGTTTAATTTGTAAGCCTAGGAAAAAGTTAAGCTCACCAACTAAGCTCATTTCAAATTCATTTTCCATTATTTTGACAAACTCTTTTAGGAAGTTTGTGTTGGTGGATCCAAAGATTATGTCATCTACGTAAATTTGGGCAATAAATATATCTTTTCCTAGGGTTTTAATAAATAAAGTTGAGTCAATTTGGCCTTGTTTAAATTCTTTAGAAGTTAAATAGGTTGATAACCGTTCATACCAGGCCCTAGGTGCTTGTTTTAGCCCATATAATGCTTTGGTTAGTTTATAAACGTGGTTAGGTTTGTCTAGGTCCTCAAACCCTGGGGGTTGTCCTACATAAACTTCTTCTTTAATGAACCCATTTAAAAATGCTGACTTTACATCCATTTGATATAATTTAAATCCTTTATGGGATGCAAAGGCTAACAACATTCTAATGGACTCAAGTCTAGCTACTGGGGCATATGTTTCATCGTAGTCTAATCCCTCTACTTGGCTGAAACCCTTTGCTACTAAGCGGGCTTTATTTCTGACTATTTCTCCTTGATCATTCAACTTATTCCTAAAGACCCACTTAGTGTCAATGACGGATTTGCTCTCAAGTTTAGGCACTAGTTCCCAGACTTGGTTCCTCTCAAATTGGGCTAACTCTTCTTGCATAGCTATGATCCAATCAGGATCAGGTAGAGCTTCATCTATAGTTTTAGGTTCTATTTTCGATATCATAGCTATTTGACTAAGGTTTCTATAGGAGGATCTAGTCCTGACTCCTAGAGTTGGATCACCCACAATTTGATCGGTTGGGTGACTGAGTCTGGGTTTCTTGGTTCTTCTAGAGCTTGGTTCAGCCTCAGGTTCGGCTGGTCGATTTGGTTCACTATTTGATTCGACTCTTTGGGCTGGTTCATTTGTTGGTTCGATACTTGGTTCAATTGACTCATTAATTGGTTCAATGGTTAGTTCGTTTAAAGGTTCAATTAAGGGTTCAATAGTTTGTTCATTATTTTCTTGGTCAGAGTTTGATGAAGTTAAATCTGGATTATTAGATGTTGAATTAATTTCTTCATCAAAAATTAAGTTTGTTGTTTCTTCAATTTTCTTAGTTTGTTTGTTGTAAACTCTATAGGCTCTACTTGTGGTTAAGTATCCTAGGAAGATACCTGGGTTTGACTTGGACTGAAATTTTCCTAAATAGTCTTTGGTGTTTAGGATATGGACTTTGCATCCAAAGACCCTTAGGTAGTGTAGGTTTGAAAGTCTATGGTAGTACAGTTCATAGGGGGTTTTGTTGTGTCGCTTGTTAATCAAAACCCTATTTTGGATATAACAAGCCGTACTAATCGCTTCTGCCCAAAATTGGTTTGCTAGATTAAATTCGTTGAGCATAGCCCTAACGACTTCTTGTAATGTTCTATTCCTTCGCTCGACTATCCCATTTTGTTGGGGGATTCTAGGACATGAAAATTCATGTAAGTACCTATTTACCTTACAGAATTCCTCGAATCGTTGATTTTCAAACTCTCCCCCGTGATCACTCCTAAGTCTTTTAATTTTAGTATCGTTTTGATTTTCAACTAGTTTACAGAATTCATTAAATAGGTTTAGGGTTTCATCTTTGGTTTTTAGAAACCTAACCCAGGTAAACCTAGAGTAATCATCAACTATTACTAAGCAGTATCGGTTCCCGCTTAGTGACTTGGCTCCATGTGAATCAAATAGGTCAAGGTGTAGGAGCTCAAGTGTAGTTTGAGTTAAATTAGATTGGGTTAGTTTGTGATTGGATTTGGTTTGTTTACCTTGATTACATGATTCACATATTAGGTTTTCATTATTTTTAATTTTGGGGATACCTTTGATTAAGCCAAGTTGGGTAATTTTTGAGATAGTTCTCAGATTGGTATGACCTAATCTCCTATGCCAGAGGTTTGATTGTTCTAATTGTGTTAACATACATTTGGGTACAAGGGGAAGGTTTATAGTGTATACATTGTTTTTCCTAGTGCCCTTAAGCATGATTTCTGAGTGTTGTACATTTCTAATCAGGCAGTTAGAATTGTTGAAAGTAACTATATAACCAGAATCACATAACTGACTTATGCTAAGCAAGTTAAAATTAAAGTTTTCAACCAATAGAACTTTCTTAATAATGAAATCGGATTTAAGTTCAATATTACCTGACCCAATTACCTTGAGTGTAGCATTATTGCCAAATGCCACTGAGCCTAGGTTTTTGAACTTGAGCTTGGTGAACTTCAATTTATCTCCAGTCATGTGTCTGGAGCAATCGCTATCCAACATCCATTGGTCCAAATCTTTATGTTCCTACACATAAAGAGTTTTCTTGATTTGGATCCAATTAGAGTCAGGAATAGCTTAAATTGAGTTTCACTGCCTAGTCTGTCTCACCCAAATCTAGGGTTTTCAATCACGTTAGCCTTATAGGTTTCGTGAGACAGGTTTTGATAAGTAAAATTATTTTGAGAATTTTGATTAATTTTGAAAACAATTAAATTTTGAAAACTTAATTAATTTTGAAATTTTTGAAAAGATGTTTAAATCTACAAATAACTGAAATTTTGTGTTAGATTCGAATTTGACAAAAAATAATTTGAATTTGAATTTCAAAAATTGGCTTCCAGGTCTTGGTGAGGCACTAGGCCTTCTTTGGCCGTAGCCTTATGGGATCATCCACCCTTTCCTTGACAAAGCCTTTTAATGAAATTTCATTTTCAAAATTATTCTTTGAAATATTTCTGGTCTAACTAGTTTGGGTCTTGGATCGGTAGCTTCGGCTAGTTCCGCCAAATTGGCTTCCCTAACGTACTATCATCTCACCTCCACCCAATACTATGTTGTCAAGTTTCAGTTAAGTGTGTTTGGTCCTTATACTAACCATTCCTAAATCTAAGCATGGTAAATTGTAGGAATTTTAAATAAACAATCAATCAAGCAATTGCAATCAAGAATTAAATTTTTATCTAATAATGAATATTGTTTTCAGTTTGGCTCCCCCTGGACTAAAGCCACGGTGATGGTTAGGCAAGATGTAAATCTTGTCCTAGGGGATCCAATACTGATTTGATCCAGTTGGTTTGTTCAGGTATAGTTTAGGTACCCATGCCTGAATTTTACCTCTGGACTGATTCAGTACAGCAAACTAAGATCTTTGTCGGGATTTGGTTCTATAGCCAAGTCCGGATCGATTTAGAACTGATTTCTGTTTTCCAAGGATCATGTCAAGACCCTTAGAACCAAATGTAAATCGTTCTAAAGCTGATCTAAGATCCTTAACTTGAGTTTTCAGGGAGAAATTCTCCTTTTCAAGTTTTTCAACTTGAGTAGGAGTTCCTTCCTGAACCTTCTCGGTTAAGGATTTAGAGTCAGCTCCCTCTTTCAGGAGTTTTACTTCCTGTCGGAGGGATTTGACTCGGAGTTTGGCTTTTGCCAAATCTCGAGAAAGAAATGAAATTAGTTCACTTAATTGACATTTATTGAAACCGTTACCTTAATTTCGCCGTCTTCTGTAAAGGTCAGCTCGCCGTCGTCCTGTTCTGATTCTGACTCAGTCTCGACTTTTTCTGAGGCGGTCAGAGCTAGTTGGTTTGATTGGGGTGCTTCTTCTTCTTCTTCTGAGGAAGATTCGTCCCAGGTTGCTTGGAGCGCTTTCTTTCTTCTTGTCTTTTTAATTTCCTTTAAGTTTGGACATTCTGTCTTGTAGTGGCCCTTCTTCTTGCACTCGTAGCAAGTTACGTTGGGCTTGTTTTTGTCATTCGCGGGTTCAGCTGGTTCGTCCTTTCTTCGGCTGATTTTCCGTATGTTGGTTCGGTTCTTCAGCTCCTTGTAGTAGTTTCGGGCTAGTCGGACCAGCTTAGTTTGATCTCCTTCTTCGTCTTCTGAGTCTGAGTCTGAGTTAGACTCGGGTTCAGGTTCAGGCTTCTTCTTTGTTGTCCTTCCAGTTTTACCTACAACGAAAGCAATACCTTTCTCGACCATATTGGTGTTAGTTTGTTTGTGCAGTTCTAGTTCGGAAAACAATTCGTCTAATTTTATTTTTGAAAGATCCCTTGAGACCTTTTATGCATCTACCATAGATGCCCACAAGGTGTTTCTAGGGAAAGCGTTTAAGGCATACCTTATTAAGTCACGGTTTTCAACCTTGTGACCTATAGTGTGAAGACCGTTCATCAACTCTTGGATTCGTGCGTGGAGCTGGGCTGCTGTTTCGTTGTCGGCCATCTTGATGGTATAGAGTTTGTTCAGGAGCAGATCCCTCTTACTGATCTGAGTATCTGATGTCCCTTCGTGCAGCTCGATCAATTTTGCCCACAGCTCCTTGGTACTGTTGAAGGGGCCCACGCGGTTCAGCTCCTCTTTCGTCAATCCGCATTGAAGAGTCTGAGTTGCTTTAGTGTCGGCTTCGATTTTTCGTTTCAGAGCGGTGTCCCACTCTGTGTAGCCTTGAGGAAGTCCATCAGCATTTTTGGGTATCTCCAGTCCGGACTGGATGATGATCCACATGTCCGCCTGAGTTTTCAGGTGGACCTCCATTCGACTTTTCCAGTAAGAAAAGTCTTCTCCACTGAAAAGTGGAGGTCTGGCGGTGCTAAATCCCTCTTGCATGGCCATTTAATCTGGGAAAGAAAACTAACAAAAAAAATATCCCAAGACTTGGTCTTGGATTAGTAGTGCGGGATATGAGGAATAAAATATTAAAAAAAATTCGAACAAGAAAAAGAAATAAAAATCCGAAAAAAAAATTCAAACTGGTGGTTGCACCAAGTTTGAACTTCCCCGCTCTGATACCACTTGTTGGATCGAGAAAACCGATAGAGGGGGGTGAATATCAGAAATCATTTTTCGGAAAACTTAGAGCAAGTACGCAGCGGAAATTAAAAATCACAACACAGAGACACAGTCGATTTTACTTGGTTCGGAGCCTGTGTCGACTCCTACTCCAAGGCCCACGGTCGATTGACCGTTTACTTTGGGCAATTCTATATTGGCGCAAAACAGTTTACAAATATTGATACAGAGTAAGTGCAGTAAACTTTAAAATTAAGAAAAAGATGCTCTTCTTTAACGACGTCCGATTGTAGGTTAACTTTTCGGAGCAGCGGGACGTCGTCGGCTCGAGTTGGGAAGTTTCCGGAGCAAGGCGCGAGAGCAGAAGAGCTAGAAGCGTTGAACGAATTCATGTCTGAAGCCTTGGTCGAGGGCCCTTTATATAGGGCCTGGGGCGCCCGGGACGTCGAGGGCGCCCCCCCCCCACGTGGCCTTTGATCCGCCAAAGTCTCGGTCAGCGTCTGATCCCTTTATCTTCGGGATCAGCTTTGACCGGGGCGCCCGGAGCGCTCGGGGCGCCGGATTGACCGGTCAAAGTGTTATCTGGCTTCGAAGAGAGCTACTTCGACAGTTGGATGCTGGGGGCGCCCGCAGCGCAGGGGGCGCCCGGAGCGCAGGGGGCTCCCGGGAGTTGTACTGTTTGAAGCTGCTTTTTTACTTGTGTGTTTTGTGTTCACCTTGGGGGCGCCCGGGACACTCCGGGCGCCCTGGTCAGCTGTTCCCTCACTCCTTTGAGGCTCTCTGAGCTGCAGACACTCGTTCCTTCGGTCCTGCATCCAGGGTTAGTCCAAAACACAACAAGACATTAAGTGGTTAGTTTATACAGCCTTAGCTGTCTTGGTTCTGACTTTGGACCTCCAAAATGAAACCCTAGGTCGAACCGACGCCTACTGTTCCCTCGACGGGGAACGCGTCCTCACCTACTCCTCTCGGGAGAATTTATCTTATGCCAACCGTTCCTCTGGTTGGACTTTTGCCTGATGGTCCTTTGTCAGGTCTTGGATGCCGAGCTGCCCTTCGCCCGGTGCCTAGCATTCCTTCGCTAGGGCTTTAGTCTCAGGCTGTCCTTCGCCTGGCGTCTAGCAGTCCTTCGCTAGGGCTTTTGACTCTGGCGTTCCTTCGCCAGTGCCTAGCAGTCCTTCGCTAGGGCTTTTTACCCTGACATTCCTTCGCCAGTGCCTAGCAGTCCTTCGCTAGGACTTTTCCTGCACACTAGAGCAACTTGTTAGAAAACAAGTAAGACTTAACTTTTGACCTCTGTTGCCATTATCAAAACACAGGTTTGACTTGGGTGCATTCTGC
>JAGFNQ010004674.1:19072-44358 GCA_024364735.1 Boesenbergia rotunda
TGACTGGCATCAACCACATATGCTAGAAATCCAGTACATCCTTTGTCTAACATCTTCTGAGCTTGGAGAGTTGATAAGCATTTCCTGGTTCTTTTCCTTGGCTCTCCAACGAATTCAAACATAGAACCTGCCTCAGGTCGAAAGACCACCTTTCGCTTACGGCACTCAATAGAAGCACCGTATTTACCCAGAAAATCCATTCCCATTATAACATCGTAATCTTGCATGTCGAGTACTATCAGATTGCAGTAGAGTTCCCTTTCTGCGATTCTGACCGACACCGTATGCAGCACGTGGGTGGATGTCATTATTTCTCTCGAAGGCAAGGTTGTTAAGAACTTGCAATCTAACACTTGCGGAAGCATATCTATCTTCTTGGTATATAGCACAGAAATGAACGAGTGCGTTGCCCCAGTATCAAATAATGCAGTAGCGTACTGACTAAAAATAAGTATCTGACCTGTGACAACCGTAGAAGCTTCCGCAACGTCCTCCTTGGTAACCGAGAAAATCCTGGCATTCATCATAGTCGGTTGGGCCTCCAGCATCGGGGTACCTTCCAGCTCAGCTTGCATATAGTGTAGTTTCGCTGGGGCACCTTGGTACTGGACGAGTTGTTGGGAAGGTGCCTGGTTCTTGGTAGGACAGTAAGCCGCCATATGCCCTTCCACTCCACAGGTGAAGCACCGATTCGTACCTCTTCGGCATTCCCCGGGGTGCCTTTTTCCGCATGTTACGCACAGGATAGCTTGGCCTGTTTATTTGCTGGCCCCCCTTAGGGGTTGTCCCATGGCTTCCGTTTACCACTCTGGTCTCCCTTCCAGTTGATATTGTCACCCTGGGGTTTTTGCCCTCCTGAACGGTGATGAAAGGAAAACATCAAAGATAATGAAAGGAAGAATCGAGAATCCCGGAGTGAACTTGATCCTTACTTTCATTTAGCGCCTTCCTTTGTTGATTGATATTGTTTAGATAGTGCTCAGTGAGTAGGACGCTACTAAACAGCTCCTCGGCGGTCTGCGGTCTGTTAACTCCGCCGGCCACATTCAGGGCTATTTCGGGCCGTAACATTTTCAGCATAAGTCGGACCCTTTCTTTCTCGGTGCGGACCAGCTCGGGGCATAGACGAGCCAATCGATTAAATTTCTTCATGGCTTCATTGACCGAAAGGTCACCCTGTCGAAATTCCGTAAACTCGTCGTAATGTTTGTTTGTGACACGCATGTTGAAGAATTCCTCGAAGATCTCCGACTCGAAGTCCGACCACGTCATCTGGTTCACCTGTCTTTTGGCCTTGACCCTTTCCCACCACATTCTGGCATCTCCAGAAAGGCAGAATGATGCACACTTGATCTTCTCATGCTCCGGCCAGTCTAGCAGCTCCATGGTACTTTTCACTGTCTTGAACAATGCTTGGGCGTCCCATGGTTGGCCAGCACCCGAGAAATTTTCCGGTTTCAGCCTCAACCACTGGATCAAAAAAGCCTCTTGACGTGCTACAGTGGTCGGGCCTGTCGGAGGGTTTTGCGTAACTGTGGGCGCAACGGGTATAGCGGTTTGGTTCACTGGTGGAGTAGTGGAATTTTCTTGCTGATTCATCAAGGTATTAAGGGTTTGTTGCTGCTCAGTAACTTGACGCTGGAGCTGGGTTACTAATTGCATCAGGTCAGGCGATAGAGTTGTCTCGTTAAGTCGGTTACTCTGTCTTCTAGCCATGCTTTTCTTCACCAAAGACAAGTATGGCCAATATCAGTTTTTTTTCTACCCCTATATCACTCTAAGCATTTGATTCATAAAAGGAGGTAAAATATCATTCATAGTTACATATTCTACAGTACTTTTCATCATAAAACATCGTTCATACTTGCATATTCTAAAATCATAAAGTATCCTAAAAGTGCTTACTATCATAAGATATGCAGAGAGGTACTTACTTGGAAGCGGCAGGAAGAAGGCTTGATGTGTGTGTAGTGAGATGACAATTGGCTCTGATACCAACCTGTAACGCCTGTTTTTTTTTTGCAAAGCGGCGTTACGTTAACATACATAGGGGCATGTGAATATCGTAATGCAGCGGAATAATTTAAACTTACACATACATGCACCTAACTACCATTCCTAACATAATGGCATGGGAACTTAGCATATTAACATCATACTTAACATTATGTCATAAAGTCACATAGGTCATCCATTAAGCACATAAGTAGCAAATGTAAAGTTTTAGCATAAGACTTGTAAATATATCTTTTCTTGGCCAAGTCACTACCACACACACATTCCTGCCCCTCCTGCTGCTTCCTCATCGTCCTCCTACTTGATCTGTGGTATAAGGAAAATAAGACTATAAGCACATAGGCTTAATAAGACTCTTTCCTACTCACTAAAACTATTCATCACTTAATCATAAGCACATGAAACATTAACATAACTTGGTACTTTACATAGGATATAAGTATCTAAAATCATTTAGCATGACATAGTTCTTACGTAGTACATGAACATAAAATACACTTAACATGGCATGATACATGGCATAAACATAAACATAAATATACTTAACATGACATGATTTCTAACATAGCATATGGGCATCTTCTTAACATAAGCATAAACATAAGACGTTTACTATCATGCATAATTCTTATCATGAAACATAAGCATAAAACATTACTATCATGGCATTATGCATAACATGAATGAATGCATGAGTCAAATGCATATACATATGGATGCTTAACTTTTAAAATCATACTTTTAAATACTTAAACATAATCATCACATCATTGGGGTCCTCGGCTTGTACCACATACATACATCATGTGCGCGCATCCCTAAGTAAATACGAGGTTGTTAGTCTCGACCTACTAGGGTAAGGACAGCTACGGTAGTCCTAGAACCGTGGACAGCATAGTCGGTAGTCCAGAATTGGGGCGTTCTTAAGGTGCCCATCCCTGTTGGACAGCTTCGGTAGTCCCAGAACCGTGGACAGCATAGTCGGTAGTCCAGAACCGGGGCGTTCTTAAGGTGCCCATCCCTTGGACCCATTCTTCGGTCCGGTACAAGCCCATTTATAAAGTAAAATAACATTACATGCTTCATCATTCATAAAACATTCATAGCATACTTAGACATAACATAGCTTTGTTACATGAAGCATGACATAAAGCATACTTGACCTTTCATTGTTCATACATAATGCATAGCATCATTATGCCTTAAAGGCATAAGCATTATCTTCATACATAAAACATGGCATGCTTACATAAAACATCATTCTTGTTCATAGTGCTTGCATTAACTTCATTCATAAAACATGGCATGCTTACATAAAACATCATTCTTGTTCATAGTGCTTGCATGATCATGACATATAAGGTAAGCATTGCATTATATTCATAGAACATGACATGTTTACATAGACCATCATCCTATTCCCTAGAGCTTGCATAATCATGATACATGAGGTAAGCATTGCATTTCGTGCATAAGCATAGTATTTATCACAAGCATGCATAGGTAGGACTTCTATAAATATGCTACATACTATCTAAGTTCACGGCATAGAACATAAGACATTCATGAATAAACCCTATTAAGCATGGCTTCTAACATAAACATACCAAACATGAAACATAGTACTTAAGGTTAGGGTTATAGGTAACATAATTTCTACCACATGCTTGAACCTTTATATATACATCATAATAAGCCATAACCCATCATTCTTAAAACCCTAACTCCACCTAAACCCCATTTAATTTGCTTGGCCGAAACTTGTAAGTGTTGGGAACGAGATGGCTAGAGAGGGGGGGTGAATATAGCCAATCACTTCCTCTTTGAAGAGTTATCAAATTTCTGCACTTGAAGTTATTAATAGCACAGCGGAAGTATGAAAACAAAACTTACAGAAACTTAAACCAAATCCTAACTAGCAAGATTAGCAAGATCGCTAACAAGGAGATTTTACAAGGTTCGGGGATAACTTGCCCCTACTCCTTGGCGTGCCCTTAAGGTGGGCGATCCCTTGATCGTCGGCAGATCAAGCCCCGGTGATCACCGGATATGAAGCAACCTCCTTCTCGGTGGAGAAACCTCTCCACAGTGTGTTTCAAACAATGATATAGAATGAGTACAAAGAAACAACAACAAGAAGGATCTTACTCAATCGCTTAGCAAGGACAAAACACAGCAAGCTTCCCTGAGCTCCACCCAGTGGCGATCTCACGCAGACTCCTTCTCCGTGTCTTCCCACTGTCGGACTCCAAGCCTCTTGTTTTCTCCTTCAAGCGCTCAAGTATGATGATTGCTCCTCAATAGCTTGCTCAGAATGATTGAAGAACTCTAGAACAGCAAGCTTGTCACGCAGGAACTCAGAAGCACAAAAACTTAAGAACCCTTGAACTCAACTTCTCTCGTTCCTTTTTGTTTCTCCGCCAAGCGACAGATGATCTCATCTCTAGCAGCCTACAGCTGCCTCACTGCCAACGCGCCAGCTACACTGAGCCCTAACTGAACTTCCTGAGCTCCCTCAGCCAAGCCTCAGTCAGCAGCTTCAGTCCTGCATCCAGCCGTTGCAACCTGTGTGGAGATAGGGACAAACCTGCTCCAAGGAAAGCTCTCTTTGACTTCTCCTTGAGTGTTTGAATCCTCCCCTGTCACCTGAAACTCAATCAGAGTATTAGAGCAGCAAATTAAACAGCATATCAAATATCAGAGAAAAGTGGCAGCGAATCGGTTGTGTTCAGACGCGATCAGAGCATCTGACAGTGTAGTTTGAATTAAAGTGATCGGTCACCTGACCGATCAGAGAGCCTCCTGATCGGTCACCAGACCGATCAGGCTGGTTCCAGACCGATCAGGCTCCGTCCTGATCGATCCCCAACGCTCAATCAGAAATCGCGATTTCTTTGAGATTCTCCTGGACCGATCACCAGACCGATCCCAGGTCGTGGATCGTTCACCGGACCGATCCAGCCTTATATTGAGGCGATTTCTGAGTTTCACAGGCTAACCCTCCTGATCGGTCATCTGACCGATCAGGGTGTCACCTGATTGGTCAGCAGTACGATCAGGTCATCACCTGATCGATCAAGAACCGTCCTGATCGATCTTAGTGAGGAGCCCGTGAAGCTGGATCGTTCACCAGAACAATCTGCACAGTGATCCTGATCGGTCATCCAACCGATCAGGAGTTGTTCAGCAAGTGAACTCAACCTCACTGCTTGCTCCCTGATCGGTCACCAGACCGATCAGGAGCCAGTCAATGGGTGAAACGCATACTCCCTGATCGGTCACCAGATCGATCAGGAGCAGCACAGTAGGTTCCCATCCTCACTGTGTGCTCCCTGATCGGTCACCCGACCGATCAATCATCGCTGGATCGGTCACCAGACCGATCCACGAAGGAGCAGCGTGCCAGAATCCTTGATCGATCACCAGACCGATCCAGGAACTCAAACTCAGCCCTCCAAGCTAAGTTTCCATCCACCTTAGCCCTCCAAGCTAAGGATTTTCCATCTAACTCTCCAAGTTGGGAATTTGCACCTAACCCTCCAAGTTAGGACTTTTCACCTAGCCCTCCAAGCTAGGACTTTTCACCCAACCCTTCCGAGTTAGAACATCATGCAACCTAGCCCTCCAAGCTAGGCACCTGACCCTCCAAGCCAGGACTTTTTCACCTAATTCTCCAGGATGGGAATTTGCACCTAACCCTGCAAGTTAGGACTTTTCACCTAGCCCTCCAAGCTAGGACTTTTCACCCAACCTTTCCGAATTAGGACTTTTCCAACACCTAGCCCTCCAAGCTAGGACTTTTCCAAACACCTAGCCTCTCAGACTAGGATTTTCAACACCTAACCCTCCAGGTTAGGATTTTCCATCACCTAGCCCTCCAGACTAGGATTTTCCATACCATGCCTGATCCCCGATCAGGACTTAATCATAATCAACATGATCAACCTATACTAAAATCGATGTCAACACCAAAACAACAATCAGGGCCAGACTGCATCAACAATCTCTCCCTTTTTGTTGTTTGACAATCCGATTTTAAGTTTAGGGATCTCAATCAATATATTCCAACTTTAGAGTCATAGGGGAATCCAGATCCTCCCCCTACAACATGGTCATTCTAAACTTAACCAATCCACACTCTCCCCCTTTGTCGAACACCGAAAAGGGGCAAGAGGGACTGTTAAGATTAAAACAAACTCCCCCTTAACCCTAGAGGTATCAACAAAGATGTGATAGTTTGTGGATTAATCATATGACCGCATGGGAAAAGGTATAGCAAGACATAGCAATCACATGCATCACATGAGTATAAGGTATAAGATCACAGAGCATGCCATAATATTCATAAGTATCAAGTAAACATGGCAGTGTAAGCATGAACATGACAATGGATCAATCATGCAGATCATAGTCATATAAACAACATGGCATCAACAATAGATATACTAATATCAGATAAGCATGTGAAACAAAGTCAGATAAGTCAAACATGAAAACATCCAAACAAGTAGCAAAATATGTGTGACTCGAGGTCACAACAACAAAGTCAGAGGCATACAGCCCAGAAGTCATACACCACAGTCAAATGATAAGACAGCAGACATCCTAGCTCAAGTGTCAGTGGGGGGGTCGTCATCGCGCATAAGGTCATCCATCGTGGCATCAGTAGGAGCCAAGGACCCTGGTGCAGTACTCACAGAAGGTGCACCTCCAGGAAATGTGTGGTTGTGCCACTCATCATACCATGTCTGCTGGAGTGTGTGGGTCCCTGAGACCTCGGTCTCGATCCTGGTCAGTCGGGAATCTAGGGAGCGAAAGCCCGAACGAAACTCCTCACGATCTGTCGCCCCCAGCTGAATAAACTCCTGTACCGTCTGATCCAGCTCTGAGATCTGCCAGCGCAGATCAGGCTCCGGCTCGTCGCCATACTCGTCGTCAGCAGGAGGAGCATCGTGTGGTGCCTGAAAAATGTGGTGCACCGCCAGGTAACTCACCGAGACCTCGCCCATCCTTCCACACCAACACCCCATCTCGCTCACAAATGATCATACCAGATTTTGCAAACGCCCGTCGACCCAAACGACAATCTTGCCTAACCATGGGCACGGTCCTGCCCTTGGTGACATCAACACCAACTGACATAAGCCAATCAGTGATGAGGTGACCAAAAGGCATATAAACCGTGCAACGGCTAGGCTCACGGTAGGATAGGATGGACTGAAAAATGCTCTCCATGATATCAAAGTCCATCCGGCAATGCATACCGTAGAGCATGAGGCAGTGGTAGGGTCGGATCTCGGCCAACGGCTTAGAGGTGATTGGTAAGATGCAATTTGTGATAATCTTGAAAAGAACATAGTCAGCTGGAGCAAGACGGAGAGCTGCAAAGGTAGGAAACACTGGACCCAACTCATCAAGCCCGGCAGGGCGAGGATGACCGAAGAAGTGCTGATAGATAGAATCGGGGGTAGTATCTGTGAACGGGGCCAACAGAGGATCAGGGAGCTCCGGATAAATCGAATAGAGGTTAGGTTATCATCGACCACCCAAGTACTCAGCTAGAATCTCGTATGAGAAATCGAGGTTCATCTTCCCGACACGAGTAGTGAACTCGAATCCCCCTTGAGGACCTTGTTGGAGGTTGTTGTAGAATTCAGATACAAGGTCATAGTTTATGGTCCGTTCCAGGGAGAGAAGAAAACCCAGATTGTAGTAAGTGACAATTTCCATGACAGAGGGACAGAACTCCGTCAGGAAGGGACCATCAATGGATCTGCAAGGTAATAATTTGAAGGTCCTTGCTTGAAAGGCCTGTTCACAGGCCGCATTGGGGAACCTGGAGCTAGAAGAAGGCTGTGGCCTTCTGGAAGGTGCAGACGATGAGGGAGTCTTCCTCCTTGAACTAACCTCTATAACCTCCTTTCCTTTAGATGACTTTCTAATGAGGTTTGAATTGATCATGACACATAGGTTGAATCACAAGAATTGATCATATATAAGATGAGACCCAATCAAAAGATAGATATGAAACAAGGAGAAATTTGATGAAAAGTGGGGTTACGGCAAAATATAGGGGTCACGACGAGGATCAAGACACCACAGCAAGAACAAGAACAAAAATCATAATATGATTAGCTTCACAAACAAGGTTTTATGAACTGATTGTCAAGAAAATCAAAACGAACAACTTACTTAGGTGCCATTGAGAAGATTCTTGGATCGGAAGAACTCGTAGGGAGGAGCTCGGCGCAAGAGAAAATCGCAGACTGTCTCTGCGAGAGAGGAACGCGCGCGAGGCTGGAGAAAAACTTCACACTCACGCTCACGCGAGGAAGGGGAACACAAGGATAGCCTTCTTGCTCACAAGCAAGTCGCGCAGATGAGGAGCTTCAGCGCTAGGGTTCGGCGCTGAAGAAGGTTTTGCGAAGTTAATTGGTTGGTGGATCGGTCCACCAACCAGAATTTAATGCGGTTGATCGGATCACCGTTCGATCTGATCGCGTCCAGACCGATCAGGATACATCCTGATCGGACTGGCCTGGTCCTGATCGGTCGGATGACCGATCAGACGCGCGCCTGATCGGTCGGGTGACCGATCAGGATACGATCAGTAGGGTCCGGAGAGAAACCTCTGAGCTCCCTGATCGGTCTGTGGACCGATCCCCACAGGGTGCCAGATCGGTCCGGAGACCGATCCAGGCTGGCTCAGAATCCTTGGCCAAAAAGTTCGGAGAGTCACTGCTGACTCTCTGATCGGTCTGTGGACCGATCACCACAGGAAGAAGCCAGATCGGTCCAGGGACCGATCAGCCCTATGCCTGATCGGTCCGGTGACCGATCAGGGTTCCTGATACGAACTGAAATGTTCAGTTTCAGAACTTCTGAATTTCTCAAACGAGATTTGATGGACTTTGTCGAACTTGTACATGATTCCATGACTAGAATTGATCCCTGAACAAGAATCAAAAGTCCTTATAGGTTCAACAAACACTTTGACCCATCCAAATGGAGTCAAACTCAATCAACAATCAATCAAGCAAATTCAACAAAATTTTGTTTCCAAATCCAAGTTTCCAATCAAGTTGCCTTGATTGGAATGTCCAAGTATGATCATGGAGCCATATACACA
The DNA here is from genome assembly GCA_024364735.1 of Boesenbergia rotunda. Lineage (NCBI taxonomy): Eukaryota > Viridiplantae > Streptophyta > Magnoliopsida > Zingiberales > Zingiberaceae > Boesenbergia > Boesenbergia rotunda. The sequence continues at coordinate 28,218 of JAGFNQ010004674.1, forward strand.
TATGTTATGCAATGGTTTTCCCCATACTTGGTCACCACCGTGATTATTATCTCGTTAACTTAATTCCTCAAGAGATGCAATGACATTTTGAGAAATTGAGTTAAACCTAACATCTCACCCCATATCTAGCAAACAAAAACATTTTGTTAAACCTTATAGTTTGTGTGAGATGTTCCCAAAGTTACCCAATTGTTCCCAAAAATTTCGAAATCATCATGAAGGGTTTTGACCGCAATTTGAACATCATGAAGCGCGACACATTCCCAACTCCCGTCTTAGGAAACTAAATTCATTCTCGAGAAGTGGTTTAGTGAAAATGTCAGCTAGGTTTGACTTTGACTCTACATAAGAGAGTATGATGTTCCCCCTAGCTACATGATCCCTAATGAAGTGGTGTCTTACTTCAATATGTTTGGTCCTAGAATGATGGACCGGATTCTTGGTTAAGTTAATTGTGCTAATGTTATCACATAACACTTGCACACCCTTGTAACTCAATCCATAATCCTCTAAGGTGTGGATCATCCACAACAATTGTGATATACTCTCTCCCATGGCGATATATTCTGCCTCGGTAGTGGAAAGAGCAACACAATGTTGCTTCCGACTCGACCAACTTACTAAGGACGACCCTAAGAATTGGCAGCCCCCACTAGTGCTTTTCCGGTCCAACTTACATCCAGAGTAGTCGGAATCCGTATAGCCCATCAAATCAAAAGATTCGGTACGGGGATACCAAAGACCTACACCAATTGTGCCCTTGAGATATCTCAAAATTCGCTTAACAGCAATTAGGTGTGATTCCTTGGCACAGACTTGATACCTAGCGCACATACCTACAGCAAATAGTATATCTGGTCGGCTGGCTGTGAGGTATAGCAAACTATTTATCATGCTTCGATATTGAGTTAGATCAATGGGTTTACCACTCTTATCATTGTCTAATCTTGTGTTTGTGGCCATGGGAGTGGTTACCTCTTTCGAATCACTCATATTGAATTTTCGAAGCATTTCATGTGTATACTTTGTTTGATGCACATGGATACCATCGCGAGTTTGCTTGATTTCAAGTCCAAGGAAGAAAGTCAACTCTCCCACTAGACTCATTTCAAACTCACTTTCCATGTGTCCAATGAACTCATTTAAATAGCCCTTATTGTTTGAGCCACAGATTATGTCATCGACATATACTTGGGCTACAAATATATTGTCACCATCTCTTCGTAGAAATAGTGTAGGGTCTATTTGGCCTCTAACGAAGCCCTTCTCAATCAAGAATGTCGACAACCGCTCATACCAAGCCCGGGGTGCTTGTTTAAGGCCATAGAGTGCCTTTTTGAGCTTGAACACGTGGTTTGGATATTCGGTACTCTCAAACCCCGGAGGTTGTTCGACATAGACCTCCTCCCTAATCAAACCATTTAGGAAGGCCGATTTGACATCCATTTGAAATAATTTGAAGCCACGGTGTGCTGCAAATGCAAGCATCAATCGGATGGACTCTAATCGTGCCACGGGAGCATAAGTCTCATCATAATCAAGACCTTCAACTTGACTGTAGCCCTTGGCTACCAAGCGTGCCTTGTTTCTAATGATTTCTCCCTTGTGGTTGAATTTGTTTTTGAAGACCCATTTAGTTCCAATAATGGTGGTCTTCTTAGGTCTAGGGACTAAGTCCCAAACCTGACTCCTCTCAAATTGACCTAGTTCATCTTGTATTGCAATGATCCAATCGGGATCATTTAACGCTTCATCAATTTTTCTAGGTTCAATTTCGAAAATTAGAGCAACTTCATTAGCCTCATTCCGGAAGAATGATCTAGTCCTAACCCCTTGATGGATCTCTCCAACGATTTGGTCTTGGGGATGACTAGAGGCTAATCTCGTTTGTCTTGGTGTTGGTGGTGCTTCTTGAATGGGTTCACTAGACACAAGTTCAACCTCAAGATCCAGCTGATCAGTGGGTTGTCTAGGTTCACCGTCATCGGACTCATCACCATCAACAACACTTGGAATTTCATTCAAACTAAGTCCCCTTAGTTCGAGTTGAACTCCTTCTACATTTTCTGACTGGTCAATTGATTTCGGAATTTCTTCAAAAACCACATCAGAAGACTCTTCAACTAATCTAGACTTCTTGTTGTAGACTCGGTAGGCTTTGCTAACGAGGGAGTACCCGACTAGTATCCCTTCATCAGCCTTTGCCGTGAACTTTCCAAGGTGATCCTTGGTGTTTAGGATGAACACCTTACAACCAAACACCCTAAGATGTTTAACCGTAGGTGGTTTCCCAAACCAAAGTTCATGGGGAGTCTTTCCTAAAAACCTATGAATCAGGACTCTGTTTTGCACATAGCAAGCTGTATTTACAGCTTCGGCCCATAAGTAACTCGGGAGTGAGTACTCATTAAGCATGCTTCGTGCAGCCTCTTGAAGTACACGGTTCTTCCTCTCTACAACACCATTTTGTTGTGGTGTTCTAGGAGTAGAGAACTCATGTCTATAACCCTTGTTTTGGCAAAATTCTAAAAACCTTTGGTTTTGAAATTCACCTCCATGATCACTTCTAATTGTCTTAATTGTTAATGATTTCTCATTTTCAACTCTTCTACAAAAAGAAATGAAAATATCTAAAGTTTGGTCCTTATGATTTTAAAAAGAAAGTCCATGTATATCTAGTGAAATCATCAATGATAACAAAATAATATCTACTTCCATTCAATAATATGATAGTACTACAATCAAATAGATCCATGTGAAGTAAATCTAATGCATTGGAAGTACTTACAGCGCTTTTACCTTTATGTGCAGATTTTGTTTGCTTACCCATTTGACACGTATCACATAATTTATCTTTTTCATACTTGATGCTCGGTAAGCCTCGAACTAGTCCCTTGTTGGCCAACTTCCGGATGTTCTTCATGTTCACGTGTGCTAGTCTCCGGTGCCAAAGAGTGGACTCTTCTTCTTTTGACATGAAACACATAGCAAAAGCATTAGTAGCACTTTTAAATGAAACTTGATAAATATTGTCTACTCTTGCTCCTACTAGTACCGTGTCCAAGGTGTCATTTTGTCTAACTAGACATTGACTTGGTTGGAAGTCAATTGTGTAACCCGTGCCACACAATTGACTGACACTTAGGAGATTAAACTTCATCCCCTTGACTAGAAGGACATTTGAGATTCTAAGACATTCGGATATTTGAATGTCTCCTATTCCTATAACCTTAACACCTTAAAGCTACCATTGTTACCAAATGATACATTACCTCTACTCTTCTTGTGAAATGTGGTAAACAATGATCTATCCCCGGTCATGTGTTTGGAGCATCCACTATCAACAAACCAAGTTGATAGATGCTCCCCCTCAATCATAACCTACACAATTCGAAAAATAGAAGTCTTAGGTACCCAAACCTTGGGACCTAAAGTATCAACTAAACATGACTTAGGCACCCATGCCTTGACAACTTTCTTTTGGATTTTGGGTGTCCTAGATTGTCTCATATCAGTCCTAGACGTGAGAGATACAAATGAGGGTTCCTTAGGGCGGTAACCAATACCGGCCCTATTGTAGACTGCCCTTTGGGCATTGAGGATCATATCTAGGGTCTTAGAGCTATTTGAGAATTTTCCAAGAATATTCTTGAGCTTCTCAACTTCACTCTTCAATGATTGGTTTTCCTCTACTAACACATTATCATGTAAATCACTGATTTCCTCAACCTTAGAGGATTCCAAGCTTACAATCTCATGTTTCAAAGATTTAATTTCATCTTCTAGTAATTCAACATGCAAGTCATCAATGTTATCATCCCTAGAAGCTTTCAATTGATCAATTTCTAATTGCAATGCTTTAACTTTGTTTTTGGATTTCTTAAGCATACTAGTTAAACATGCAATTGCTCTAAAGCATTTTTCAAGCTCGGGAGAAGTTACCTCTTCATCATCCGAAGATGATGAAACCGTGTTTGCGGAGCTTGAAGATTCACCACTGCTCTCCTCTCCAAGAGCCATGAGAGCCACTTGCCTTGTGCTCTTCTTCTCCTTTTCATCATCGGATGAACTAGAGGATGACTCATCCCAAGAAGCCTTCAAAGCTTTCTTCTTCTTCTTGGATCTCTCTTCTTTTCTTTTGGATTTCTCCTCCTTCTTCTTAAGCTTAGGACACTCATTCTTAAAATGCCCTTTCCTACCACACTCAAAGCAAGATGTATTATTCTTATCAAGTTTGGATTCACTAGTGTTACCTCTAGTTTTGAAACGTCGGTCTCTTCGCATCATCCTCCTCACAAAGTTGGCCATTTCGGATGAAGAGGAGCCGCTGCCATATTCCTCGGAATTGGATTCGGATCCGGAAGAAGATGAAGATGATGAGATCTCTTTCTCCTTCTTCTTCTCCTTCTTCTTCTTAGTGACTCGATCCCCTGCAACTAAGGCAATCCCCTTCTCCTTGGGGCCTTTGTTAGCCATTTCATGCAGTTCCATCTCACAAAATAAATCATCTAATTTTACCATAGATAAATCCTTGGATACTTTGTAGGCATCCACCATGGATGACCACAAAGCATTCCTCGGAAATGCTTTCAAGACATACCTTACAAGGTCGCGATTCTCGACCTTTTTATCAATTGAATGAAGTCCATTAAGGACTTCCTTGAACCGGCTATGGAGCTCACTTACCGACTCATTCTCCTTTATAGAGAGATTTTGGAGTTGATTGAGGAACAAGTCCCTCTTTGCAATCCTAGAGTCCCGGGTGCCTTCATGGAGCTCTATGAGTTTGTTCCACAAGTCTTTTGCACTTGTGAAGGGACCAACCTTGATGAGTTGGTCTTTGTTCATGCCACATTGTAGAGTGACAACCGCCTTCGCGTCGGCTTCACTCTTCCTTGTTTGTTCGGCAGTCCACCTCCATGACTCAAGTTCTTTGCCTTCATCATCCATAGGAGGGATGAATTCCTCCTTCACTGCGAACCACGTATGGATATCCATCTTCAAATAGTATTCCATTTTTGATCTCCAATATTGGAAGTCGGCGCCATCAAAGAATGGAGGTCGGGTGGTGGAGAATCCTTCTCTCAAAGTCATCTTGTTGAGAACTCTCGGTTGTTAAGCCGTAAACAGAGCACCTTGCTCTGATACCACTTGTTGGGAACGAGATGGCTAGAGAGGGGGGGGTGAATATAGCCAATCACTTCTCTTTGAAGAGTTATCAAATTTCTGCACTTGAAGTTATTAATAGCACAACGGAAGTATGAAAACAAAACTTGCAGAAACTTAAACCAAAACCTAACTAGCAAGATTAGCAAGATCGCTAACAAGGAGATTTTACAAGGTTCGGGGATAACTTGCCCCTACTCCTTGGCGTGCCCTTAAGGTGGGCGATCCCTTGATCGTCGGCATATCAAGTGTAACGCCCCAAAATTTTCCCATATGATGAAATATTATGAATTCATGAATATGAAATATTATGAAATTCATGAAATATTATTATGAAATATTATAAGATATTATGAATTCATGAATATGAAATATTATGAAATATTATGAATTCATAAAACATAATTATTATTATGAAATTTCATGATGGACTTGGCTTAATGGGCTTTGATATGGATTAGTGCAAAAAGGTGATAAAAAGGAAATATAGAAAGGAGGAAGCAAGGATTGAACCTTGAACCTCCTAGTTGCACTAATCATGTCATAACCAACGCACCAAGAGTATTTCATGTTGAGAGAATAAGAAACATGCTTGTTAAAGCTAGAGAAGTGAAGAGACATGTCTCTTCATGGGAAAAGTATAAATAAGAGAAGGAGAAGTTGGAATAACTTCCTCTCTTCTTCTTCCTCACTCTCCCCACCGAAATTCATCTACTCCTTCTCCCTTTTCATTTTCGAAAAACACAACCCTAGGGTTCTAACCCTAGGGAATTAGGAGGAAGGAGAACCATTCAAGGATCTTGCCTCTACTAGGGCCAAGGGTTCTAGAGAAACTTTGGTAAAGGAAACTCTCACTCTCACTTCAACCAAGGGTACCCTAAAGACTTAGGGAGGGTGAAATTCAAGCGAAAGGATGTAAGTATCCCCTCGCCTGCAGTGTAATTGTTATGCATGATTCTTGTTGTTTTCTTGTACAAAAGAATTAGGGTTTTCCCTTTGTAAGTTTCGGCCACCTTCATTAGGAGAGGCTTTGGTTACTCTTTAATACATGAGAAGATCCCTTGAGACTTAGGGTATATAGGTATGTTGATTTTCTTTATGATGTTGTGAACAAAAAAACTAGGGTTCTACCCTTATGTGACTTTCGGCCAAAGCATGAAGAAAAGAGGGTTTTAAGGTTGTATGATTCCTATGATATATCCATGCTTAGTAGTGTAGACAAAATGCTTGTATAAATGTTGGTGTGAAGATTTGATTTCAAGAAACCTAGTTTCCCTTACCCTTGAGTTCGGCCAACCCTAGAGGGATTAGAGATTAGGGTTGCATAATTATCTTATGATGGAATCTATGTTTAATAAGTGGCATGATAGGTATGTGAGATGTTTGTGTAAATGCTTGTATGAATGTTGATTCAAAAAACCTAATTTCCCCTACCCTACACCATTCGGCCAACTCCCTAAGGTTAGGGTTTGTGAAGGTTAAACTACCCTAGGAGATATGCTTATGTTTGGGAATAATGATATGTATATGCATGTGATGTTTAAGGGAATGTTTGATAGGAAAACTTAACCTTTCCCCTAGCATGTGATATTCGGCCAAGCCTAGAACATTAGGTTTGTGAAGCTTGATTACCCCATGATGTATGCTATGCTTAGAATGATATATGATGGATATGGATATGATACTTGTATGTGATGTTTGATGTCAAAAACCTAAGCTATCTCTACTTTGACTTTCGGCCAGGACCTTAGGTTTAGGGTTAAGAAGAACTCGATTAACTCATGAAGTATGCTACCACTTTCTATGACAGGAATATGATTTATGTGACCAACCTTGTCATATATAAGTTTGTGTAAGTGGTTGAAATATGACATATGTATGAGCATGTTTATATAGCCCACGTGGCACCCTTTATGAATTGCATGTGATGTGTATGATAAAACGCTTGAAAGGATACTCCATTAAGTATGGGATCAAGAGCACCCCTTATGTTGTGTGGTGTGTCCCTACGGGATCATGAGCACCCTTGAAGAGTGGTGTGTCCCATAAGAGTGGATTTGGAGTATTCCTTAGCATATATGTAAAAGCATGTAAAGTATTTTACTTTATGAATGGGCTTGTACCGGACCAAAGTATGGGTCCAAGGGATGGGCACCTTAAGAATGCCTCGGTTCTGGACTACCGACTATGCTTTTCACGGTTCTGGCACTACCGTAGCTGTGCAACAGGGATGGGCATCTTAAGAACGCCCCGGTTCTGGGACTACCGACTATGCTGTCCTTACCCTAGTAGGTCGGGGCTTGCTACCTCGTATCTACTTAGGGATGCGCGCTCATGATGTATGTATGTGGTACAAGCCGGGGACCCCCAATGATGATACGATGATATTTAAGTATTTAAAAGTATGATTTTAAAAGTTAAGCATCCTTATGTATATGCATTCCATACTTTATACTGCATGCTTAGAAACTTGGTTGTTTAGTATGCTTTGATGAACTCATGCTTATGATTTGTTATGTGTACATGTTGTATGCTTTCGTATGGATTTTGCGAGTAGGACAGGATCCTTACTAAGCATTTATGCTTACTAGTTTATGTGTTGTCTTATGCTGCAGATAAAGGTAATGGACCCTTGAACTAGAGGAAGAGGCAGGTGGGCTGAAGATGTGTGGGTTGGTGGCTCGGGAAAGAAAGATTCCCATATCTACATTACTATGCCTATGTTTCCTTTAATAATAAATGCTAGTGATTAGAGTTGGTACTTTTGAATATTAGTGATCACTCTTATATGTTTGAGTTGAATTACTTGTGAACTTAAGATGCATAGAAACCTAGGACTATGCTCCAAAGAAATAAAATCTTCTAAACATTAAAGCATGATATCTGACTGGCTTGCACTGACTAATAGGCTTAGCACTTATGTTTTTCTCTTATGATTAAAATTATATGAATGAGTAGTACGTAACCCCGCCCCGAGAGTAGATATAAGGGCGGGCGTTACAAGTTGGTATCAGAGCAGGTTTCCCCTCCACCACACACACATCAAGCTTCATCCTGCCGCTTCCAAGTAAGAGATCCTAACCTCGCTTTATTTTATTTCATGTACAGTGATGATTATATGGAGATGATTAACACTTGCATAACAATTGAAAGTAATATTAATTCTTATGTAGTCATTTATCATCTATATGATAGATATGGCTAGAGGATGTAGCAATCGGGGTAATGAGACAGCACTCCCACCTAATATGATGCAAGTGATTACAGACCTGTAGCGTCAGGTTACTGAACAACAGCAGATCATAAACACTCTGATGACCCAGCATGGGAAGGATAAATAAATTTTGATGATATAATAAATAAGATCTCATATACCCTATAGTAACCATGCGACAAATAAGGACCTAAGTTATGAAAACCAACTTATTCAGATCTTAGATCGGGAAGTCAGAAAGCTAAGGAACAAGGAAGTGCCCTTAGTAAAGGTTCTGTGGCAGAACGAACTATTCGAAGAACCCACTTGGGAATGAGAGGAGGCAATACGATTAAAGTGTCCGGAATTATTTTAAAGTTCGGGACGAACTTTTTATAAGGTATGGAGGATTGTAACGCCCCAAAATTTTCTCATATGATGAAATATTATGAATTCATGAATATGAAATATTATGAAATTCATGAAATATTATTATGAAATATTATAAGATATTATGAATTCATGAATATGAAATATTATGAAATATTATGAATTCATAAAACATAATTATTATTATGAAGTTTCATGATAGGCTTGGCTTAATGGGCTTTGATATGGATTAGTGCAAAAAGGTGATAAAAAGGAAATATAGAAAGGAGGAAGCAAGGATTGAACCTTGAACCTCCTTGTTGCACTAATCATGTCATAACCAACGCACCAAGAGTATTTCATGTTGAGAGAATAAGAAACATGCTTGTTAAAGCTAGAGAAGTGAAGAGACATGTCTCTTCATGGGAAAAGTATAAATAAGAGAAGGAGAAGTTGGAATAACTTCCTCTCTTCTTCTTCCTCACTCTCCCCACCGAAATTCATCTACTCCTTCTCCCTTTTCATTTTCGAAAAACACAACCCTAGGGTTCTAACCCTAGGGAATTAGGAGGAAGGAGAACCATTCAAGGATCTTGCCTCTACTAGGGCCAAGGGTTCTAGAGAAACTTTGGTAAAGGAAACTCTCACTCTCACTTCAACCAAGGGTACCCTAAAGATTTAGGGAGGGTGAAATTCAAGCGAAAGGATGTAAGTATCCCCTCGCCTGCAGTGTAATTGTTATGCATGATTCTTGTTGTTTTCTTGTACAAAAGAATTAGGGTTTTCCCTTTGTAAGTTTCGGCCACCTCCATTAGGAGAGGCTTTGGTTACTCTTTAATACATGAGAAGATCCCTTGAGACTTAGGGTATATAGGTATGTTGATTTTCTTTATGATGTTGTGAACAAAAAAACTAGGGTTCTACCCTTATGTGACTTTCGGCCAAAGCATGAAGCAAAGAGGGTTTTAAGGTTGTATGATTCCTATGATATATCCATGCTTAGTAGTGTAGACAAAATGCTTGTATAAATGTTGGTGTGAAGATTTGATTTCAAGAAACCTAGTTTCCCTTACCCTTGAGTTCGGCCAACCCTAGAGGGATTAGAGATTAGGGTTGCATAATTATCTTATGATGGAATCTATGTTTAATAAGTGGCATGATAGGTATGTGAGATGTTTGTGTAAATGCTTGTATGAATGTTGATTCAGAAACCCTAATTTCCCCTAACCTACACCATTCGACCAACTCCCTAAGGTTAGGGTTTGTGAAGGTTAAACTACCCTAGGAGATATGCTTATGTTTGGGAATAATGATATGTATATGCATGTGATGTTTAAGGGAATGTTTGATAGGAAAACTTAACCTTTCCCCTAGCATGTGATATTCGGCCAAGCCTAGAACATTAGGTTTGTGAAGCTTGATTACCCCATGATGTATGCTATGCTTAGAATGATATATGATGGATATGGATATGATACTTGTATGTGATGTTTGATGTCAAAAACCTAAGCTATCTCTACTTTGACTTTCGGCCAGGACCTTAGGTTTAGGGTTAAGAAGAACTCGATTAACTCATGAAGTATGCTACCACTTTCTATGACAGAAATATGATTTATGTGACCAACCTTGTCATATATAAGTTTGTGTAAGTGGTTGAAATATGACATATGTATGAGCATGTTTATATAGCCCACGTGGCACCCTTTATGAATTGCATGTGATGTGTATGATAAAACGCTTGAAAGGATACTCCATTAAGTATGGGATCAAGAGCACCCCTTATGTTGTGTGGTGTGTCCCTACGGGATCATGAGCACCCTTGAAGAGTGGTGTGTCCCATAAGAGTGGATTTGGAGTATTCCTTAGCATATATGTAAAAGCATGTAAAGTATTTTACTTTATGAATGGGCTTGTACCGGACCAAAGTATGAGTCCAAGGGATGGGCACCTTAAGAACGCCCCGGTTCTGGACTACTGACAATGTTGTCCACGGTTCTGGCACTACCGTAGCTGTGCAACAGGGATGGGCATCTTAAGAACGCCCCGGTTCTGGGACTACCGACTATTCTGTCCTTACCCTAGTAGGTCGGGGCTCGCTACCTCGTATCTACTTAGGGATGCGCGCTCATGATGTATGTATGTGGTACAAGCCGGGGACCCCCAATGATGATACGATGATATTTAAGTATTTAAAAGTATGATTTTAAAAGTTAAGCATCCTTATGTATATGCATTCCATACTTTATACTGCATGCTTAGAAACTTGGTTGTTTAGTATGCTTTGATGAACTCATGCTTATGATTTGTTATGTGTACATGTTGTATGCTTTCGTATGGATTTTGCGAGTAGGACAGGATCCTTACTAAGCATTTATGCTTACTAGTTTATGTGTTGTCTTATGCTGCAGATAAAGGTAATGGACCCTTGAACTAGAGGAAGAGGCAGGTGGGCTGAAGATGTGTGGGTTGGTGGCTCGGGAAAGAAAGATTCCCATATCTACATTACTATGCCTATGTTTCCTTTAATAATAAATGCTAGTGATTAGAGTTGGTACTTTTGAATATTAGTGATCACTCTTATATGTTTGAGTTGAATTACTTGTGAACTTAAGATGCATAGAAACCTAGGACTATGCTCCAAAGAAATAAAATCTTCTAAACATTAAAGCATGATATCTGACTGGCTTGCACTGACTAATAGGCTTAGCACTTATGTTTTTCTCTTATGATTAAAATTATATGAATGAGTAGTACGTAACCCCGCCCCGAGAGTAGATATAAGTGCGGGCGTTACAAGTTGGTATCAGAGCAAGTTTCCCCTCCACCATACACACATCAAGCTTCATCCTGCCGCTTCCAAGTAAGAGATCCTAACCTCGCTTTATTTTATTTCATGTACAGTGATGATTATATGGAGATGATTAACACTTGCATAACAATTGAAAGTAATATTAATTCTTATGTAGTCATTTATCATCTATATGATAGATATGGCTAGAGGACGTAGCAATCGGGGTAATGAGACAGCACCCCCACCTAATATGATGCATGTGATTACAGACCTGCAGCGTTAGGTTACTGAACAACAGCAGATCATAAACACTCTGATGACCCAGCAGGGGAAGGATAAATAAATTTTGATGATATAATAAATAAGATCTCATATACCCTATAGTAACCATGCGACAAATAAGGACCTAAGTTATGAAAACCAACCTATTCAGATCTTAGATCGGGAAGTCAGAAAGCTAAGGAACAAGGAAGTGCCCTTAGTAAAGGTTCTGTGGCGGAACGAACAATTCGAAGAACCCACTTGGGAATGAGAGGAGGCAATACGATTAAAGTGTCCGGAATTATTTTAAAGTTCGGGACGAACTTTTTATAAGGTATGGAGGATTGTAACGCCCTAAAATTTTCTCATATAATGAAATATTATGAATTCATGAATATGAAATATTATGAAATTCATGAAATATTATTATGAAATATTATAAGATATTATGAATTCATGAATATGAAATATTATGAAATATTATGAATTCATAAAACATAATTATTATTATGAAATTTCATGATAGGCTTGGCTTAATGGGCTTTGATATGGATTAGTGTAAAAAGGTGATAAAAAGGAAATATAGAAAGGAGGAAGCAAGGATTGAACCTTGAATCTCCTAGTTGCACTAATCATGTCATAACCAACACACCAAGAGTATTTCATGTTGAGAGAATAAGAAACATGCTTGTTAAAGCTAGAGAAGTGAAGAGACATGTCTCTTCATGGGAAAAGTATAAATAAGAGAAGGAGAAGTTGGAATAACTTCCTCTCTTCTTCTTCCTCACTCTCCCCACCGAAATTCATCTACTCCTTCTCCCTTTTCATTTTCGAAAAACACAACCCTAGGGTTCTAACCCTAGGGAATTAGGAGGAAGGAGAACCATTCAAGGATCTTGCCTCTACTAGGGCCAAGGGTTCTAGAGAAACTTTGGTAAAGGAAACTCTCACTCTCACTTCAACCAAGGGTACCCTAAAGATTTAGGGAGGGTGAAATTCAAGCGAAAGGATGTAAGTATCCCCTCGCCTGCAGTGTAATTGTTATGCATGATTCTTGTTGTTTTCTTGTACAAAAGAATTAGGGTTTTCCCTTTGTAAGTTTCGGCCACCTCCATTAGGAGAGGCTTTGGTTACTCTTTAATACATGAGAAGATCCCTTGAGACTTAGGGTATATAGGTATGTTGATTTTCTTTATGATGTTGTGAACAAAAAAACTAGGGTTCTACCCTTATGTGACTTTCGGCCAAAGCATGAAGCAAAGAGGGTTTTAAGGTTGTATGATTCCTATGATATATCCATGCTTAGTAGTGTAGACAAAATGCTTGTATAAATGTTGGTGTGAAGATTTGATTTCAAGAAACCTAGTTTCCCTTACCCTTGAGTTCGGCCAACCCTAGAGGGATTAGAGATTAGGGTTGCATAATTATCTTATGATGGAATCTATGTTTAATAAGTGGCATGATAGGTATGTGAGATGTTTGTGTAAATGCTTATATGAATGTTGATTCAAAAACCCTAATTTCCCCTACCCTACACCATTCGGCCAACTCCCTAAGGTTAGGGTTTGTGAAGGTTAAACTACCCTAGGAGATATGCTTATGTTTGGGAATAATGATATGTATATGCATGTGATGTTTAAGGGAATGTTTGATAGGAAAACATAACCTTTCCCCTAGCATGTGATATTCGGCCAAGCCTAGAACATTAGGTTTGTGAAGCTTGATTACCCCATGATGTATGCTATGCTTAGAATGATATATGATGGATATGGATATGATACTTGTATGTGATGTTTGATGTCAAAAACCTAAGCTATCTCTACTTTGACTTTCGGCCAGGACCTTAGGTTTAGGGTTAAGAAGAACTCGATTAACTCATGAAGTATGCTACCACTTTCTATGATAGGAATATGATTTATGTGACCAACCTTGTCATATATAAGTTTGTGTAAGTGGTTGAAATATGACATATGTATGAGCATGTTTATATAGCCCACGTGGCACCCTTTATGAATTGCATGTGATGTGTATGATAAAACGCTTGAAAGGATACTCCATTAAGTATGGGATCAAGAGCACCCCTTATGTTGTGTGGTGTGTCCCTACGGGATCATGAGCACCCTTGAAGAGTGGTGTGTCCCATAAGAGTGGATTTGGAGTATTCCTTAGCATATATGTAAAAGCATGTAAAGTATTTTACTTTATGAATGGGCTTGTACCGGACCAAAGTATGGGTCCAAGGGATGGGCACCTTAAGAATGCCTCGGTTCTGGACTACCGACTATGCTTTTCACGGTTCTGGCACTACCGTAGCTGTGCAACAGGGATGGGCACCTTAAGAACGCCCCGGTTCTGGGACTACCGACTATGCTGTCCTTACCCTAGTAGGTCGGGACTCGCTACCTCGTATCTACTTAGGGATGCGCGCTCATGATGTATGTATGTGGTACAAGCCGGGGACCCCCAATGATGATACGATGATATTTAAGTATTTAAAAGTATGATTTTAAAAGTTAAGCATCCTTATGTATATGCATTCCATACTTTATACTGCATGCTTAGAAACTTGGTTGTTTAGTATGCTTTGATGAACTTATGCTTATAATTTGTTATGTGTACATGTTGTATGCTTTCGTATGGATTTTGCGAGTAGGACAGGATCCTTACTAAGCATTTGTGCTTACTAGTTTATGTGTTGTCTTATGCTGCAGATAAAGGTAATGGACCCTTGAACTAGAGGAAGAGGCAGGTGGGCTGAAGATGTGTGGGTTGGTGGCTCGGGAAAGAAAGATTCCCATATCAACATTACTATGCCTATGTTTCCTTTAATAATAAATGCTAGTGATTAGAGTTGGTACTTTTGAATATTAGTGATCACTCTTATATGTTTGAGTTGAATTACTTGTGAACTTAAGATACATAGAAACCTAGGACTATGCTCCAAAGAAATAAAATGTTCTAAACATTAAAGCATGATATCTGACTGGCATGCACTGACTAATAGGCTTAGCACTTATGTTTTTCTCTTATGATTAAAATTATATGAATGAGTAGTACGTAACCCCGCCCCGAGAGTAGATATAAGGGCGGGCGTTACATCAAGCCCCAGTGATCACCGGATATGAAGCAACCTCCTTCTCGGTGGTGAAACCTCTCCACAGTGTGTTTCAAACAATGATATAGAATGAGCACAAAGAAACAACAACAAGAAGGATCTTACTCAATCGCTTAGCAAGGACAAAACATAGCAAGCTTCCCTGAGCTCCACCCAGTGGCGATCTCACGCAGACTCCTTCTCCGTGTCTTCCCACTGTCAGACTCCAAGCCACTTGTTTTCTCCTTCAAGCGCTCAAGTATGATGATTGCACCTCAATAGCTTACTCAGAATGATTGAAGAACTCTAGAACAGCAAGCTTGTCACGCAGGAACTCAGAAGCACAAAAACTTAAGAACCCTTGAACTCAACTTCTCTCGTTCCTTTTTGTTTCTCCGCCAAGCGACAGATGATCTCATCTCTAGCAGCCTACAGCTGCCTCACTGCCAACGCGCCAGCTACACTGAGCCCTAACTGAACTTCCTGAGCTCCCTCAGCCAAGCCTCAGTCAACAGCTTCAGTCCTGCATCCAGCCGTTGCAACCTGTGTGGAGAAAGGGACAAACCTGCTCCAAGGAAAGCTCTATTTGACTTCTCCTTGAGTGTTTGAATCCTCTCCTATCACCTGAAACTCAATCAGAGTATTAGAGCAGCAAATCAAACAACATATCAAATATCAGAGAAAAGTGGCAGCGAATCGGTTGTGTTCAGACGCGATCAGAGCGTCTGACAGTGCAGTTTGAATTAAAGTGATCGGTCACCTGACCGATCAGAGAGCCTCCTGATCGGTCACCAGACCGATCAGGCTGGTTCCAGACCGATCAGGCTCCGTCCTGATCGATCCCCAACGCTCAATCAGAAATCGCGATTTCTTTGAGATTCTCCTGGACCAATCACCAGACCGATCCCAGGTCGTGGATCGTTCACCGGACCGATCCAGCCTTATATTGAGGCGATTTCTGAGTTTCGCAGGCAAACCCTCCTGATCGGTCATCTGACCGATCAGGGTGTCACCTGATCGGTCAGCAGTCCGATCAGGTCATCACCTGATCGATCAGGAACCGTCCTGATCGATCTTAGTGAGGAGCCCGCGAAGCTGGATCATTCACCAGAACGATCTGCATAGTGATCCTAATCGGTCATCCGACCGATCAGGAGTTGTTCAGCAAGTGAACTCAACCTCACTGCTTGCTCCCTGATCGGTCACCAGACCGATCAGGAGCCAGTCAATGGGTGAAACGCATACTCCCTGATCGGTCACCAGATCG